>APFE031386957.1:0-10480 GCA_000404065.3 Pinus taeda
ACCTAGCCAAATTCCACGAAACTTTTTGTGTGATCTAGTATGGTAATATACATCGACCCTAGACACTAAGATGTGTCAGGGGCTCAATCTTCAAACCGTCACCTCGGCTTTGGGGTAAAAATGAGTGAAAAAATCCAGAGAATTATCCGCCCCTGAAAAAGAAGGGATAATTAACTGGATAAAAAAAACACTCCAAGGTGTACTCGTTTGCTGATCGAGTCCCACATCCTAGGCCTGTTACAAATTCAAGAAACATCATACTAGCATCACTTATTACAATTCCCCGTAGGGTGTGGAATCTGGGGACAAAGAAGAAAGATGATGAGAAGATAGAAGGAGAGTTAAAAAACTCTGTTGACTGATGACATCTGATGGTACAAGTGTCCTCTGGATCATCCTTGGGCATGGAGTCGTCACATAATCATCAGGTGCTACTCCAGTAGTCAACAGGAGCCATTTTTATTAATTTTTTTTACTACTTTGGCCCCTTTCTCTTCCCATTTTTAATATCTAGTTTCTTAGTCCTTTTTTTTTACATGGGCATTGCTGCATTTTGATATGGGAATTTGGAGGTTGGGCTTTTATTGAAGTGGTGGGACTTTTTTATTTCCCTTTCTATTCTCTTTACTTTTGAGCCTCTTTATTTTGGCCTAATTTGACTATGGTTCGTGTGATTTTTGTTTTTCTTAAATTTTTCATTGGACTTTATTTAGTGACATTTGATAATTTATTCATAAGTTGAGGAATGCAAATTTTGTATGAATGAAATGGAGATGTAATGGAGATTGGAAAAGGTTATGGAGGTGGTATGATTATGCTACCTACCCTAATGCCTAGTAGCACCTAGTGGCCTTGCCAAAACACATTTGTCTGAGAACATTTGTGTTTCCCCATGGTTAAACAAAGAAAAAAGGTAAGAATTTTCTTCTAATATAGATAATTGTTGAACTCACTCACGAAAATATACAATAGATTAGATGAGCGTGAGATGCTTTTAATTAAACATATGATGCACATAAATACAATTCTTAATGACCTTTGGTTTTCATCGTTCAAGAGGTCTCTTGGACTTACCATAATTGGTTGGCATTCACTTGAGGCTTTTCGCCTTCCTCTCAAGCTAATAGGCCAAGTTTACATAACCCTAGAGGATTATGCTTCCAACATTTCCCCCCTTAATCAGAAAGGCTGTATATGAGTCCAAGAAGAGAGCTGAAATGCAAAATTTTATGGAAGCGAATGGCTAGATGTGCTCTCTGAAATGGTGGTTGAAGGAAAACCACAAACCAAATGAGGTAGCAGAACCTAAAATTTCTATCGGTGGTTGTTTAAGGCTGACCATCAACTCTAGAACTTGGCTCGAAGTAGTTTTTGGAACAATTTCGAATTTGGCTAGAAGCTGAAGTCTTTTGCGAAGCAGAGGTGCTCCTTGATGATGGTTTAAAGATAACCACAAACTGATGAAATAGGTATCAGAAGTCAAAGTATTTTGCGAGTGGTGGTTTAAGATAGGCCACCAACCAAATCATGCTTATGGAACATGAATTCATCTCTGGCTATAGCTATGACTTTGGCACCAATTGACTCTGGCTCTAGTTCAAGCTGTAGCTTAGGCTCGCATGATATATCTTCGAAGCTAGTAGTAGATTGTCAATTTCTCGCTTGTCAGACATAAGGTGAGAAGATAAAGGTATCTCCACTGCAAGATGTGTCAATACTTCTGTGGTATGACCGATATATCTTCTTAGTTGTTAAAAACCATTTCCAAGAAGTGATCCATCCAAGGTGAATCTTTGCTCTTGCAAGAGTCTTATGTTTGGAACATTTATTTCAATGATGAGTATGTTTGTCATAATGCTCACAAGGGTGAAGATCAAAACACTGATCTTTCACATGGTCGAATCGATCACAATGTTGGCATCTGACAATATGACTTAGTGGCAATGGAAGAGGAGCAAGATGTGTAGGTGAATTGAAGTGTCTTGAAGAGACCTAGCACTCTGAAACTAGATTGGTTTGGAATAATCTGGAATGTGAAAGGACATATCCTTTCATATCCAAGAAAGATTTTGTTCTTATTGCTAATAAGTTCTTCCCAAGATCTAATTATGGTCTTCAGAAGTGCACGTTGAACCTTTGCATCTTCATGTAAATATGCTCCTAAAATGGCCTCACTAATATTATTAGGTGCAGGCTATTGATGAGAGTTTGTCGCAAAATCAAAAACATAGTATTTTGAACAAGGACCAATTCAAAATGTTGACTCTTTTGTTGTAGATCATCTTGTTGGAGCTAATATTCGAGTTGCAGAAATTTGATCTTGTCATGTGCATCTTGTAAACATGTTAGAATGTTGAAGAGATTGGCTTTGTCTATTTGGACTGTATCATGAAGAGTAGATTGTATTAGAGTTTTTAGGAATTCTAATACTTCACCAATTCAAGCCATTTTCAAACTATTCAAGCTTAAAAAATGACGTGTTTCAGTTTCTACTGAAAAATATTCCAACAATCATATAATGAATGAAGAGTGAATGAGTAACAAAGTCAGTGGGATATTGCTATGCAACAGATCTACAATGTTCTTGCTCTCCAAATTGCAAATGAAAACAAGTTGCAGGTCTCTGAGGCATCAAATTATGCAAGGGGTTTCACAAAACTGGTTGTAATTTCAAGCTAATTTCACTATCTAGTCCCTAATGCTTATGGCGACCTAATGGGGTTTTGAAGGAAGTTGTCTCTGATTGTCCTTTCCTGCAGTCCTTATAGCTAGAAATTTTTTTATTACTGCATATTTGTGCAAAATGGATGGGATTTTCTCTCCACTGCTCACATCTGAAAGAAGCATTTCCTGTGCATAACTAGAACCAAGCGATTATGAAAATTCCTTGATTTCAATCACTGGAAATTTATATGTTAACTATTTAGAAGTTTATTTGTTATTACGACAAATATTGATAAACTCACAATTGCAATCTTCACCAAAAATAAAATACGTTGTAGAAAATAAAAATGGAAGATGAGAAAATAATGTACACACAATAAAATAAACACCAATATTTTTGGTCTAACGTCCCTACCACGATTCAATGATTGCTAATGTTCCATGTTTTTAGATGAGGATGATGCACCTGGATCACCATGCCCAGTGGACTTCACATTTGTACCACACACTTGACAAGGGTTCCAGGGTCTAGATGAGGATGTGTCTCACTACAGGAGACAAAGGGAGGGCTTATGTCATCATCCTAGCCCTTACAAATGGTTTATAGACATCATCGAAGCACTTGGAGACCCATGACGATGTCATTGTGCCCCCACACCCACTTGGGGAGACCACATGTGACATGCTTGGATATCGAAGTGCCAACCCCCTTTTTCACTATGTTTGCAACCTATTCTCGCACATTGGCACACTTTGGACTCCATTAGGCCTTCTCAATGGCCCAACAACTCATCATGTTTACTATTTTGCTGATTCAAGCTTATGTAGGAATCAAACAAAATAAAATATAAATATGAACATAGAGATGTAGCTGACATAAATCTTCATTTCATTAATATCAAAGAACTGAAAGATACTTACATACAGAATGGAAATAAACTAGCTCAAGTGGTGCTAGCTTATCTCTAAGAAGAGATATGGCGGCTACATGCCAATTGTGTTACAATGAGGCTAAAGGGCCTTTTTATTATTGAACAACAAAGGGAAACCCTAAACAACCAAAACCCTAACCCTAGGAGATGAAATGCCAAGATTTTGTGGGCCTCGTTGGGGTTAGTTGGATAGCCAACTTCTCGGGGTCATAACTTGGTCATATGATCTTCGTTTGGCACGTATGATACCTTGTAAGAAAGGTCTCTCTGAGTACTACAACATTTGCGGCAGGCCCCTACCTATAGATATGAGCCTGCTGCGGACCTCAAAAAAATGTCGTTTAGGGTGTCAAAACAACTCTGGAAGTTTAAGACCCGAAAAAAGTGCTACAAATAGTAAATTTTGCTATAATTAAGGAAATTGATGAAACCAGCTGGAGGTCCAAGTGGAATTGGTGGGTGGCCCCCAATATCCACCTGGATCAGTCCTCCCCCCTTAGGAAGCAATAGGCCCTTTTACATGCAGAGCCTCAATGAGGTGAGGAAATTTCTGTTGAACACGGTCCCTAGTGAGCCACTTGCCTTGGTGAGCAACTTGCCTGCTTTGACAACTCGATATAGTTGGATCCTCTGTTGGCGAGTGTCCTTGATCTGTGTGTCCATGATCCTATCAGTTGTGCCCTGTTCGATACAACTTGGGAGCTTTGTTGGTGTTCGTTGCTTGGTAATGTCTGATGTGTCCAACAATGGGGGAACATATGGCTGCAACCAGTCCACATTGAATACTGGGTGTAGGCCAAGGAATGATGGAATGCTAAGCTCGAAAGCATTGTCTCCTACATCCTTAGTGATGGTGTAAGGCCAATATGGGAGCGGGCGAAGCTTGTTGTGGGCCCTAGAAAGGTGCTCCTTCTGCAAATGTAACTAAGCTTTGTAGCCCAACTAGAACTTGCGTGGCACCCGATGCTGATCATGATGTTGTTTGTACTTAGCATTTACTTTTTCCAATATGTCATTGACCTGCTGGCGAATGTGCTGAATGCGTTCAATGAAGTTGGTAGCTCTGTTAGCTTCGGACTGGACATGAGCCGAATCTGCGCGAGTAGTTGCAAGTGGTATGGAAACATCAATGGGACATAGTGGCTAGAATCCCAGCCCTACCTGAAAGGGGTTGTGGCTAGTTGAGTTGTGGAGAGCTCTGTTGTAGTTGTGCTAGACATAGGGGAGGCTTTCATCCCATGTGCGTGGATGCTTCAAGTTGTACATGCACAAGATGTTGTAATATCCCTAAGGAAAATTAACAACAATAAACAAGGCATGCATAAAAAAAACACACATAAATTTTAACACAATATTAAATACCTAGAAAACTCCAAAATCTCTAGAGAACTGAGCCATTTTATTATGATCAACAAGGGGTACAATATGAGATTGGAATGTATGCACCTGGGCTTACCCATGGCAAGCTAACAATACCCAGGTAATGAAATCAACTGCTCAACCACTAGGAACTATCCCCCACAAAAGGTCTGCGCAAGCCCCCAAAAAACTGCATTGTTGGCTGCAAGAAATCGCTGCTAGGTCCTCCTCTCATACTCAGAAAATTCCAGGAAATTAACCCTAGTCTCTCCACAAATAACCCACCAAAACACAAAAAGGGTTTGGCTAAATGCTGACCTCCAACTGTTGGGTATATCGACCCACCTGAAAATATCATTGTTCATGGTCCCCAAAATGGCTACAACACTCAACAAATTCCCTCCAAGGGTTACCCTAGGAGCCTCATCCCTCGATTCCTCCTCCCAAGCACCCACGTGTGGTACGAATGTACCACTATGCAGGCCCACGCAGTCCCTATTGATGGTTGTTTGGCACAGAAGATTCACACCAAATGGAGCCTTGGAACACTCCAAATCCTCAGGAAATGATGTCCTGACTCCACAATCAATGCCTCCAAAGGCTGTGTATTTCCCTTCTAGCATCCCACCTATTGAACCAACTCCACAAATACGCCTCACAAGCTCCCAGATTGAATGAAATGTGATGCAGGTCACCTCCTTGAGCTGGCACACGAAGTCCACCGAAGGTAGGGTGAAATTCTCACTTGAAAATCTTGTTTGCTCAACAACACATGCAGACTTGGCTCTCAGCGCAAGCGTGCTAGTCAAGTGTAAACGTGAAGTGATCAAAGATGAGCAAATGATGAGTGCTCCTCCTATTTTAGTCGTTGGGCCTCCAATTTTCCCATGTGGGTCCCATCCTTCGATTTTCCCTCTCTCCCTTTCCTCCTTAAAAGCATACTCGCCAAGGGGAGCGTATTCCTCTTTGAGGTGGCCCCCACCATCCGCTATCAAATCGATTTTTCCCTTTTTTCTGTGTTGGAGCCTTCTTTCATTTCAAAATTGCAAGTGGGGACCCTCAACCCACTTTGCCTATGTTGCTCTCCAAAAATTAACAAAATTGGTCAAAATTGATATTTCACTTAGCAACTTTGCTAAGTGGGAATATCGCAGTCCCTGCCAAGAGCTTGCTTGTCCCCAAGCAACTGCAAAGATGGAAGTTGTAATATGTGTTGTCCTTCCCAAGTATCATCCTCATCTGGCAGGTTCCGGCAGATGATCAGGAACTCCTTAATGATTTTTCTCCTCAATCTCCTCTCCTTGCTCTCCAGAATAGCCTCAGGCTCCAAAACTGGATGCCCATCATCATGTAGTGGGGGCAACTCCACTGTGGCTATCTGCTGTCACATGCTATCCTAGTACCTTCGAGAGGCATGAAACGTGGAAGATGTTATGCACCTTGCTCCTAGGCAGAATCTCTAACTCGTATACCACATCACCAACTCTCCTGGTCACAATATTGGCCATAAAAGCGTGGTTGTAGCTTCTCGGCCCCCTTCTGTTTCAATGTAGACAATCTGTAAGGCTGAAGGTGAAAGAAGACCAGATCCCCCACCTCAAAGTGTCTCTCAACCCTATGCCTATCTGCATACATCTTCTGTTGGATTTGGGCTATCTGCAAATTATCTTTGAGAGCCTTGAGAATGTTCTGGCTGTCTTGTACCCAATATTTGGCCCTTGGGGCCCGTCTGTCTCCAAAAACAATGTCAGCGAAAGATAAAGCATCGTATCCATACAAAGAACATAAACATGACATACCAATGGAAATGTGATAGGTAGTATTGTAGCAATACTCCCCCAATTGTAGCCATCTCGCCGATGCTCGACGCTGCCCTGTCACATAGTTCTGCAAATAACCTTCAAGCCATTTATTAACAATCTCGACTTGCCCGTCGGTCTGGGGGTAGTAGCTGCTGCTGGTTGTAAGCTTTGTGCCCACCAACTTGAAGAGTTCTTGCTAGAAAGCTCCCATGAAACGATTGTCCTTGTCACTCACTATGGTCTTACGTAGACCATGTAACCAGAAAACCTCCTTGAAGAACAAATCTGCAACCTGAGAAGAAGAGTACCTAGTTGGGATAGTGAAGAAATGGGCATACTTCGTTACTTTGTCGACCACCAAATAGATGCAATCATGACCTTGTGCGATGGGAAGACCTGTGATGAAGTCGATCGAGATACTCTCCGGCTTCCCCTCCGAAATAGGGAGTGGTTGTAATAACCTTGCTGGATGAGTCAACTGTCCCTTGTTCCTCTGGCAGGCCTCGCACTCTTGTAGATGCCTCAACACAAACCCCTTGAGGCCCTTCCATGTGAAGCGCTCTTTGGCGTCCTGTAGGTCTTCATAAACACCTGGTGTCCTGGTGAACCATGGGCTGCATGGAGGATTGTCTCCCTCAATATTGAACCTGGAACCAAGTAAATGTGTCCCTTGTAGTAAATAACATCTGCCATCAAACGATAGCGCTCATCGCCATAGGCACCCTCCAAGATCTCACACGCCTGTCGATCCTTGGAGTACTCCACCAGTGGTTGTGCTTTCCAATCATGGCAGATGATCATGAGGGAAAGTGTCGCGGGCCTCTTAGATAGGGCATCTACCACCACTTTATGCTTGCCCTTGACATACTCAATGTCAAAATCGTAGCCCTGAATCCTACTGACCCACTTATGCTATCTATTGTTGAGGCCCTTTTGCCCCAGAAAATGGTGAAGGTTGTTGTGATCAGTCTTCACCCTAAACCTATTGCCCACCAAGTACTATTGGAGTTCAGCCAACGCATGCATAATGGCCAACATCTCTTTATCATAAATGAAGTACAACCTCGTGCGGAAGGAGCTTCTGGCTCTCAAAACCTATGGGATGTCTACCCTGTTATAGTATTGTGCCCACGCCTTCACCCGACACATCACACTCCAATGTGAATGGCTGGGTGAAATCAGGAAGTGCCAATACCGGGCAACTGCTCATCACCTCCTTCAGGTGCTCAAAGGATGCTTGTGCCCTGTCGATCCATGCAAAGGCCCCCTTCTTGGTCAAATCAGTGACAGGAGTTGCCAACTATGAGAAGCCCTTCACGAATTTACTGTAATAAGTGCATATGCCCACAAAACCTCTCAACTTGGTCACATTCTGAGGCACTAGCCTATCCCGAATGGCTCAAATCTTCTCCTCATGCACCCTTACGCCATCCTCTCTAGTGATGTGCCCAAAATATAGCATCTTTGTTAACCCGAACTCACAATTGGACAACTTAGCATAGAACTGCTGCCCCTCGAAGATCTTGAGCACTTCCTCCTGGTGCTACAAGTGCTCCTCCGATGTCCTGCTTTAGATCAATATGTCATCAAAGAAAATGTGGCTGGCGCATTGGTTAGTTCAAAATGCCCATAATCGTAGCGAAATGTTGTCTTAGGGACGTCCTGCTCACGTACCTTGATCTAGTGATATCCCGAACCCAGATCTATCTTAGAGAAGTACTTAGCTCCTCTAAGCTCATCCATCAACTCATCGATCTAGGGAATGGGATAGTGATTCTTGAACGTCTTCTTATTAAGCGGCCAGTAATCAATGCACATCCTCAACATGCCATCTTTTTTCCTCACCAGGACAACTGATGAAGTGAAAGGGCTAGAATTAGGAGTGATATGCCCCAACGCCAATAACTCATGAATGGCCCTCTCGATCTCATCCTGATAAGCCTTGCCATCTCGATACGGGGTCATAATCACTCCTTGCACTCCTGGTGCTATCTCAATTGTCTACTCAAAGCCCTTGTCAAGTGGTCGTCCCGGCAGAATGTCCCCAAACATTGCTTGGTACTTGTCTAAAATGGCCTACATATCTGGGTGTGGTGGTTGGGGCTTACCCCCTGCATCATATATCCTCAGCTCCACTACCCACTTTATATCACCATGTCTCAAATCAATTTCCATCCTGTGCACTGACACTATTTGTGGAGGGTATGAGTCCATGCTTCTCAATAAAACCATCTTCCCGTTAGGCCCCATGAATGCAATCTCCAAATTCTGCCAGTCAATGGTAACACGTCCAAGTGAGTATATCCACTACTGTTAAAATTGGCAACCAAGGAAAAACTTCATGTGGGTCATCTTATTCATGGCTGATAATATTTTTATTAGATTCCTCTCGTCGAGAGGTGTGGGATTGATATAAATATTATTCGCTTCCGATAAGTATTCATGGAGTTATGAATTTATGTTGATTATGGAATTATTATCAAGCTGACCTACAACTCATGTAGGCTCAGAAGCCCAACAGTTGCATCTATTCAAACACCAACATTGTGTATAAATATAAGAGGACTTTTCCTCATTTGCACACACACTTCTCATCACATCTCTCTCTCTCTCTACTGCACAGAAATGAGTCTCGTCTCTACTGCGCAGAAATGGGTCTCTCTCTCACACATGTGAAGCCGGAAGCTGTTGTATCTGAAGCTACAATTGCAGATCCAAAGATTGACCTGCGTGGCCCAGAAGATCTCCTCTTTTGAACTATGTTGTAGGTTCATCTGAACCTCCTCTGAAAGCCGCAACTTTTGGTGGTGGAATGAAGTCAATCCGAAGAACGATTTGCAAGATATCGACTGCCCTAGTTTGAAGCCGGAAATTGCTGAAACTGAAGCTGCAACTGCAGAAGTAAAGATTGACTTGCGTGGCCTAGAAGATCTCCTCATCTGAAC
The DNA here is from genome assembly GCA_000404065.3 of Pinus taeda. Lineage (NCBI taxonomy): Eukaryota > Viridiplantae > Streptophyta > Pinopsida > Pinales > Pinaceae > Pinus > Pinus taeda. The sequence goes on from APFE031386957.1 coordinate 9,703, forward strand.
TGCGATGTAGGTTCATCTGAACCTCCTCTGGAAGCCGCAACTTTTGGTGGTGGAATGAAGTCAATCCGACGGTCGGTTTGTGAGATATCGTCTGCCCTAGTTTGGTAATGAAGCCGCTAATGCTAATGCTGCTGATCTAGGGTTTGCTACTGTTGATATGAATCAAAGTTATTGTACTATTTCTCTCTGCTGAATTATTGAAGATAAAAGAAGATTTGATCAAAGGGTTTCCCGACACATTGTGGGGTTTGTCCCTGGCTAGCCACCACATCTTGTGTCTCTTGTCTTGGCTTATTTTTCTGTCGATCGTTTAATGTTCTATCTGCACTTTACTTTATGTACATGTGATTGCTAATCTGTGGAATATAATAAGAAAAAGAAGTAAACTGTTATAAGCCTAGAACATACCATAATTTAACATGGTATCAGCGCTGAGGTGAAGACAAATCCCGAGCAAGAGCAAGAGCAAGAGCAATCACCGAAGAGAAGATTTGCGAGGCTATCCTAAAAGAACTATGGGGTCCTCAACACTCTACCGAAGGCAAGCTTCATAAGAAAGATGACTATCACGGATGGAAGATGTCTATCAGTCTAATGCTAGAAGATCCAGGAGTGTTGGACCATGTAAGAGGCAATATTGTTGAGCCTCCATCAAATGCATCCATTGTTGCATGGAACAAATGGAAAACTGAAGAAGTCAAAATAGAAGATCATCTGGGACTCTATCGATAAGCGCTTGGTGGCCTACATCTCTGATCTAGACACCTCCAAGGAAATC
>APFE031386957.1:17158-104176 GCA_000404065.3 Pinus taeda
GGGTCGGCTGAGACTGGTCTGGGACCAGTGGTATGCACTCTGAGACTGACTTTGAGTCAGTGGAGGATGACACTGGTTTAGGACCAGTGGAGTTGTACTCACTATGACGCTGACTTCGGGTTGGTTGACACTGGTCTGGGACCAGTGGTACATACTCTGAGACTGACTTTGAGTCAGTATGACACATCCTCGATCATTTCTTCTTCTTCATAATTCGGACAAAAGCAGAGTAGAATAGAACAATGCAAGAGCAGAGCAAAATAGAGCAAAACAGTACAGATCAGTACAGGGCAGAACACGTCAAAGCAGATCAAGCAGAATTGAGCAGAGCAGGGCAAGGGTCAAGCTATACAGGGCAGTGCATTTGATGGATGAATAGTAACGACCGATAGACAGATTGCAGATGAAGTTCTCCATGGTTGAGAGGGAGTGTTAAAATTGGCAGCCAGGGCAAAACTTCATGTGGGTCATCTTATTCATGGCTGATAATATTTTTATTAGATTCCTCTCGTCGAGAGGTGTAGGATTGATATAAAGATCATCCGATTCCAATAAGTATTTATGGAGATATGAATTTATTTTGATTATGGAATTATTATCAAGCCGACCTACAATTCATGTAGGCTCAGAAGCCCAACAGTTGCATCTATTCAAACACCAACGTTGTGTATAAATATAAGAGGACTTTTCCTCAGTTGAACACACTTCTCATCACATCTCTCTCTCTCTACTGCGCAGAAATGAGTCTCTTCTCTACTGTGCATAAATGGGTCTCTCTCTCACACATGTGAAGCCCAAAGCTGTTGTACCTGAAGCTGAAACTGCAGATCCAAAGATTGACCTGCGTGGCCTAGAAGATCTCCTCTTTGGAATTGTGTTGTAGGTTCATCTGAACCTCCTTTGAAAGCCGCAACTTTTGGTGGTGGAATGAAGTCAATCCGACGAACGGTTTGCAAGATATCAACTGCCCTAGTTTGAAGCCGAAAACTACTAAAACTAAAGCTGCAATTGCAGAGGTAAAGATTGACCTACGTGGCCTAGAATATCTCCTCATCTGAACTGCTCTGTAGGTTCATCTGAACCTCCTCTGGAAGCTACAAGTTTTGGTGGTGGAATGAAGTCAATTCGATGGTCGGTTTGTGAGATATCGTCTGCCCTAGTTTGATAATGAAACCGCTAATGCTAATGCTACTGATCTAGGGTTTGCTACTGCTGATATGAATCAGATTTATTGTACTATTTCTCTCTGCTGAATTATTGAAGATAAAAGAAGATTTGATCAAAGGGTTTCCCCACACATTGTGGGGTTTGTCCCTGGCTAGCCGCCACATCTTGTGTCTCTTGTCTTGGCTTGTTTTTTTGTTGATCGTTTAATGTTCTATTTGCGCTTTACTTTATGTACATGTGATTGCTAATCTATGGAATATAATAAGAAAAAGAAGTAAACTGTTATAAGCATAGAACATAATAACTACACACCAAGCACTACGTTGGTGTTGGGAACATCAAGCACAAAGAAGTGGTCCATCATAGAGTAGTTCCTCATCACTATTGTCATCCCGGGGACATATCTGGTGCACTACATGGTACGGTGTCCTAGTACTAAGACCGAGAATCCCCAAAAGATTTTGTGTGTATGCCCCTCCTCTCCACCATTTGGGCATCTATGAAATTGTGGGTAGCTCCACTGTCCACTAGTACTGAAAGACGTTAACCCTGCATCATGCCCCTGATCCTCAAAATGAGGTACTTCGGCACTCCCTGAAGTGAAGTGATGACCCTGGTTCTGGCAAGAAAGGAGCTCCCATTGTTGGGGGTGGTGGACCTTTGCCTCTTCCTTCAGCCATAGGTGGATCATCGTCTGCAACATCTACTTCTTGGTCCACATCATCCTCTGACTCGCTGCCAGAAAATACCTTTATGAAGTGGGCCTTGCCCTTGGTACACTGATGTCTCAAAGCCCTTGACTCCTACCAATTGAAGCACAACTTCCTTTGTCAGAGGTCTCTCCTAGCGTCATCATCCAACTATCGACGCCCCTGAATGTCTCACTATGGTGGCGGTCTGGTATCTCTTCCCCTCTGCTAAAATACGGGCCTAGTGGGCATTTGAGCACTAGCCCTAGGCAGAGCATCCTGCAAATCCCGTTTTTTACCAACCGTGTCTTGCAAAGTAGTTGGTTTGTTGTGTTAGGAAATAAAGAAGGTAGAAATATTTTCTTTATATAGATAATTACTTGTGATATTCTTATATTTTTCTTATGTTCCTCTTTTTTCTTTTAGTTCATTAAGCAATTATGAAAACAATAGCGCAATGATCACAAACACCAGATGTAGGCAGACAGCTAGGGAAAAACCCCTATCTAGGGGAAAACCTAGTCAATAACTCTTCCTTAATACTTTCACGAGATGATCCAGGACTTTTGACCTAGACGGAAACTTCCTCCACACCAAGTGAGCCTTTTCTTCCTTATGTAGATGATAACCCTTTCAACAATAAGTTCGATCTAACAACAACTTGTAGTAGCAATATAATTTCGATCTAGCTACAAGTTCAACCCAATAGTTAGCCCAACAACGACTTCAACCCAACAGTATCCTCGTCCTTCCAACAAATATCCTAGTAAACCCACACGAGTGACAGAGAGACAAACCCAAAAATCTCAATCTTCCTTCTTCTAGCAACTTCGCAGATTTTTGCTGCTCTTATATATCGAACTTGTGAGTGTGAGTGCTCCAAATTAATTTGAACTGCTTCTATATATAGGCTTCTGGTGAGGTCGAAGTACCCTGTTTGAGGACGACTTGTTGTGGAGGTGACAAACACCTTATTTGACTCAATAATTAATCTTTTTACGTGATCCAAAAGCCCAAGAAGGGTCTCTTTAGATGGACAATGACTGTAATGACTCAAAATAAATCCTAGAAGTCCTCAATGGGGACTTTGGCCTAAAAGCATGAAACCATGCTTTAATAAGTCATATTAATAATAATAAAAATTTCTTTTTCTTTCTTTTGATAAGTACATTTCATTGTCTCAAATACAATTTATGAAGACTGAACCTAGTTACATTTTTCAACACTCCCTCTTAACTAGGGAGGTATTCATAATTAGATATACAAGTACATGGAAGATCTCAAAACACATGAACCATGAAGAGTTTAGGCGCTTACTGCGCCACAGACTAGATTCTTGACCAGGGCAATCTATATGGGTGGGAGTAAAATGGACTAAAGTTTTCAGCCTCTCTAGGTACCATTAGGCTTACTTGCTAACCATCAACCCAGGGAACTATGTCATGTCCCTTCTTAAATACATTTGTAACAGGGTGTTGCTACACAATTTTGCACAATTCTGGCTAAGGAAAAGAACCCAACATTTTCGACTTAGGGACTTAGGAGGAAATTCGACTTTATTTGGCTACTAGTGGAATGTGGGTGAGTGAATTCGAACTAGGCCATTCGAATGGCTTGGAGGGAATTTGAATAACTGGATGGAGGGGCCCACATGAGGCAAGGAAGGCCCAAGGAGATAAAAGGAGGAGGAAGCTCTCATTTGAACTTATTCTTACCTTGCAAATCGAAATTACTTGACTGTTCGCTCTGCTGTTTAGCTGAGTGAACCAATTGTTTAGCCACGAATCTCTCAAGTGGGAGATTCAATCTTTCCTTCGGGGGACCTTCTGTGCACACCCTAGGGAGGTAGTTCCATAAGCATTTCAGGGGATCCGAGATTGTGTCACACCACTACCATTCAGCCACATACATGGAGTGCGTATTTCTGGGCTATCTTGAGAATACGTAGGAGGAGTTGAAGCCACCATTGATCAGTGATTTGTCGGGACAGTCAGAGGATTGGGAGAGTAGCAGTAGGCCAGCATTTCTTGAGAGTTTTGGAGCCAGCAGAGCCAACATCCCAGCAGTTCGAATTACTGGGCTTGGGGATAGTGTAGAGGGCCATTCTAACATTTCCATGGGGCTTAGGAGCAGGTGCTACAGGCCGGAAGCTCATCCAGGAAGTCAGGGGATTTCTAGTAGGGGTTAGCCCAACACTTTATGACATTTTCCGGGAGGATTTACAGGCAGAATCCAACAGGCCGAGTTTTGCAGTTGCAGTTGAAGTTGAGTTCCTTGGGGGTCGAATTTCAGAAGTCTAAAACAACTAAATTCCTTTGTGTGTTTTTCTGGATTTAGGCCAAGGAGTCGGGGGCTCAAATCTTATAATTTTCTGAGCACAGGAAGTGGTGTTTCCAACCATTCAAACTTAGTAGAAAAAACAACGTTCTAGGGAGTGCAGTGCAGATTGGTGCAACAGTTGGAGCAGTCATCGGTTCAACCATTTCTCACCTGGATTTGGTCATGCTTGTGCATTGAGACAAGCGTAGGTGCACCATTCTATTATCTATTGTATTTTTCCCTCAAAGAAGTAATAAATGGCTTAGTATTTCACTATTTTCAACATTTTTATGGGTGCTTAATACATATTTCGTTTTTATATTTTGTTGAACAGATTATTTGCTTTATATCACTAGTATTCCTATTCAAGAACATTATAGTGGTATCAGAGCCTAGTTCTTGGCTCAACTGTGGGGATTTTCTCCTATGAGAGAAGGGGACCAGCAAAACATCACATACCGAAGGTAGAGGTACTAGAGCAGAGAAAGAGATCTGGAGATTTCTCCAAACATGGAGGACAAAGGGAAATCAGTGGTAGAAGAGGAGGACATGGTGGAACCTAAGAGCAGGGAAGAGATGGCTTTTGACAGCCTCCTGAGAGACCTGAATGACTTAGCCAAGGGTCAAAAAGATATGTTGGAAGGAATGTGGCAAAAGTCGAAGTCGGGATTAAATCGGCAAGGGTCCAAAAATTGAAAAACTCTTTAAAGTTGGGAGTTTTTTGAAAAAGTTGGCAAAATTAAAAAAACACAAAAATATTCATTTTTTTTTTTTTAATTTGTAGCATCTAGAGTATCCATAACATCAAATAAATGCATTACATAAACATGTAAAGAAAGCTAATATATAATATGTATATGATATCTAGTGCTACATTACATATCAAAATAGTGAATCAACTCCTGAATCTTGAGTCTTGTCTGAGTCTCAATTCTCAAGAGTCAAAATATCAACAAAAGGTATAATAAATGTATATCATGAGTCATCTACATGTCATAAAGCAACCAGTTACTAAGCTCCCTTGCCCCTTTTACAGGAATAGGGAATGACTTTGCCTTTTCCTCTAGAGGAAGAAGGCCCAGCCCCTGGAAATACAAATGGAGTTAATCGTCGTCTAGAAGCCGATAAAAGAGGTGGCCCCATGTCCTATGTTGCTGCTGCCCATTCTAGATGTTGTCACCTCCTCCTCATCATATTCATCCAACTCTGCCTCTTGATCCTGATGTCTTGGAATCTCTAAGTCTAACTTGTTAGAAACCCTTCATGTACTTTTTGATTTATCTCTGCCTACTTGTTCTGATTAATTAACAAGTTATTTACCATGTAAATACTGAAAATAAATACAAGTACATGCTCAACACATTACAAATGATCAACTAAAGGAACAAAACAAGCACACAAGTGACACTGTTGTTTTTGGACCAATTTCCCCAGAAAAAGCCAATGCGGGAAATCGGTGCAGCTATCTGAGGGTTTTAATTATTAAGCAGTTTCCGAATACAATCTGGGTGCCAAAACCGGCTCACCCAATAGAGGATAATCTCGACAGTAGTACCTCTCTACTCAGAAGCAGATATTCTGACTGAAACCCCGGATAAGCACTTTGACAGCTCCCAGTGCTAATCTGCCCCACGAAAACCCTAGTGTCAGTCTCTAGGGATTGCGTTAGCCCTTTCTGGCCCAACGTCTGCCCAACATCACCTTGGCTTGCCCTGTGTCAGCCTCTGCGTCACCCACGCCGGCTCTCTGAGGCGCTGCACAGCTCCTGGTTGCCTCTGCATGAACCTTTGGCTGGCTCTATGTTCCTCTCTCTCGACTTCTGCACTGATCCTCCTGGTACTATCTCTACCTCTCTGGTTCTGTATTCACTGCCCCTCAGCTGCAACTCTGATCACTCTTTCGACTTCCTCAGCAAACCTTGACCCAGAAAATCAAAATTTTGATCAACTCGGTGTGTTCTCCAAGTGACCCTCAAGCCTCCCCTTATACTTTTTTCGTTAACAATTCAACGACTAAGATTAAGTCCCTAATCAACGGCTAAGATTAGATCTGGCTTGATCCATGAATTTTGGACCATTCTAACTCGGTTTTATATTAATTAACATTAATATTTTATTTTCCCTAAGTTTAGACTTAGGGACTCCATTAAAAATATTAATTATTTTGATATCTCCCAAACTGGTTAGATTCTGCCCAAACCATTTCTGGGTATTGGAGATCTCATGTAGCCTCCCCACTAATTTTCGTGGCTAAAGCACATCTAGTGCTACCCCAAATCAACACACCCTCTTAGCGAGGACTGTTCTCTAGTAATACTCCTCACTGAGTATCACTCTAATCATCCGACACTGGTCCTTGTTCTGATGCTAGGCCTGTTGCCCAACATCCTCTGGACTGGTACATCATATACTGCTATCCATGGCCCTACCACTGCCACTGCTGCATTTGTATGACATCTCCCTCTGCATTTGTGCTCCTGCCCATGGCCCTGCCACTGCTGCGTCTTCAATGCAACCCCTCTCATCATGCTGCTTTGTGCTGCCCATAGCACTGCCACTGCTAACTACTGCACTGCAACTTAGTTATTGAGAAGTAAGTGACTAATCTTCCAACTTTGACATCTTCGTCAGGCTAGAAACACTCTCGATGTTGAAGCTCCCTCTATCGCTAACAAGTGCTCCCTTTCTGACCTCTGCACTGTTGCATCAACTTTGTGCATCTCGCACTACTGCCTCACGCTGTCTTGGGACTCCTGCTCTGTAGCTCCCTCTGTCGCTCTATCCGCATTTGTCTCTATTGACATCCGCCAGTACTGTTACTCCTCTTCTAGGCTCCCATAGCCAGGTATAATCCAAGAGATTGGGTACCTCAAGGATCCTGCCCCTCATCGCCTGTAGTCCGTCTGACTATAGCTCGATGTCTCCCCACTTTCGCTCAAGTGGCGTGTGAGCACTCATGGCACAGTCATCATCTGTCTCCACTTCCTTCTTCGCCCTTGCTGGCGCTGCCTTGGTCGTTGAGGCCTCTCCTTTGCTCTTCTTCCTTGGACACTGGCTCGCATAGTGACCTAGTTCCCCACAGTTGAAGCATTTGACCTTGGAGAGGTCCTTCTTCTTCCGTTTCTCCTGCTTTCCCTCATATGCCAGGGCAACATCCTCCTCTTCCTCCTTCTTGATTATGATCCCCTTTCCGTTGCTTGCCGCCTTGCTTAGCCTTTTGATCTCTTCTTGGCGAAGAGCCGCGCACATTTCCTCCTAATCTGGAGGGGTTGACCTACCCAGTATGCTGTGGACAAACACCTCCCAGTCTTCTGAGACTGCGTTCAGGGTTGTTCTCACCATCAATTCTTGATTCGGCGTGGCCCCTATGGAAGTTAGCTGATCCCGGATCTCCCTCAATCAACCGAGGAAGGTGTCGATCTGTTCTCCCTTCTGCATCTGGTATGACCGCAACTAATTTTCTAGTAGCATCTTCCTCTGCACAGAAGTATGCTGATGCAACTTCTTTAGGGCCTCCCACATCTCATTTGCCATATTCTTCTTGGCAATGTGTGGTACTACATGATCCTTGACCCTGTCAAGGATGATGCTCTTGGCCCTCGCCATTGCATCCTTGTACTTCTCTTTATTAGCTGGGTCAACTGTGACCGCAATTGTCCTCAAGGCGAAGTGCTTGAGACTATTCCTATCTAGAACGGATAAGGTTTTGGCCTTGTAGACTACGAAGTTTGTGGCTCCGTCCAGTTTGTCTTGGTCTCTTACCCCGTTCACTGCCATCTCGGTGCTCCGCTACTTCCCTTCTCAAAGTTCTCGGTGTGACTCCGTCTGAGCCTCGATTTCCCTCTTGGAAACCCCTTTGCCAATGTCGAGATGTCCCCACTCCGATTGTCAATGCAGCAGGCAGCTGCATCATTGATCCGGATTTCTTGGCTAGAAATCCTGGATAGCAACTCCCTCCTCCTTGGTCTTGCCCTGTTAGGTACTATTTTGACTATATTTCCCCACCAACTTCACTCTGTAACTTACCCACAACGTCCTAAGCTCCAGCAAACTGAAGGTTAGAGCTTCTAGGCCCTGTGCAATCCCGGCACCAGCAAAATTCGCGGCTCCTGGCAACAGGTGTCAATCCTTCCTGATTTAGAAAGATGATGGAGCACTACGTAGGTTGAGTCTGCTCCCCTCTGCCACTGCGCTGAACCTCTTCTAAGCTCAAACTTGATGACAAAGGCACTGCCTCACCCCTTCCTGGCTGCTTCTTTGCTATGAACAACTTATGTCACTCGGGACATCTGTTTTTTGCTGCTGCTGCTCTGCTTCGCTGATGTCCTCAGTTCTACTGTGATCTGCAACCACACTGTGATACTATGTTGGAATTTCTGTGTCTAACCTGTTAGAAACCCTTCATGTACTTTCTGATTTATTTCTGCCTACTTGTTATGATTAATTAACAAGTTATTTACACGTAAATACTGAAAATAAATACAAGTACATGCTCAACACATTACAGATCATCAACTGAAGGAAACAAAACAAACACACATGTGAGGCCGTTGTTTTTGGACCAATGTCCCTAGAAAAACCCAATGCGGGAAAACCGATGCAACTATTTGAGGGTTTTAATTATTAAGTAGTTTCTGAATACGATCTAGGTGCCAAAACTGGCTCACCCAACAAAGAATAATCTCGGTAGTAGTACCTCTTTGCTCAGAAGCAGATATTCTCGTTGAAACCTCGGATAAACATTCTGACAGCTCCCAGCTGCAATCTGCCCCACAAAATCCCCAACGTCAACCTCTAGGGACTGCGTTAGCCCTTTCTGTCCCAGCATCCTATCTTAACCTGCGTTAGCCTCTGGAGGCCCTGCATCATCCCTTAGAGCCTATGCGTCACCCATGTTGGCTCTCTGAGGCACTGCACAACTCCTGGCTGCCTCTGTGTGAACCTCTGGCTGGCTCTACATCCCTCTCTCCTGACTTCTGCGCAGATCCTCGTTGTACTATCTTTGCCTCTCTTCTTTTGTATTCATTACCCTTCAATTGCAACTCTGATGACTCTTTCGACTTCCTCAGCAAACCCTGCCTTAGAAAATCGAAATCTTGATCAACTTGGTGTGTTCTCCAAGTGATCCTCAAGCCTCCCCTTATACTTTTCTCGTTGACAATTCAATGGCCGAGATTAAGTCCCTAATCAACAGCTAAGATTAGATCTGGCTTGATCCATGACTTTGGACCATTCTAACTTAGTTTTATATTAATTCACATTAATATTTTATTTTCCCTAAGTTTAGACGTAGGGACTCCATTAAAAATATTAATTATTTTGATATCTCCCAAACTAGTTAGATTTTGCCCAAACCATTTCTGGGTATTGGAGATCTCATGTGCTTTAGCCCCTCCACCAATTTTCGTGGCTAGAGCACATTCGATGCTACCCGAAATCAACATGATGTTTCTCCTCCTCCTCTACCTCTAGCTCTCCCACCCCTGTAACTGCTACCTCCTCTGGATCCACATCTAACCAATCTGAGATGGAGTCCATGGTTGGCCCCTCAGTCTCGACCCTTCATGCAGCAGTGGTATCAATAATGTCCAATGAGATGGCTTCCACATCAGGAGGGTTCTGAAGTTGTCTCACGCACAATTGAAGATTGTAGTAGACGTAGACAATGTCATTGAGGCGTTGGGACTCCAATCTATTTTAGGGTCATAGGTTGTAAATTAGTACTTAGAAAAATTAAATATTAAAAATAATCAAATGAATTCAAAAAATTTAATTTGAATTTTTTTTACTCGTTGCGCTTTTTGTTGTGTATTTTGTCAAATACACTCCAATTGCGCTCACACCTAGAAGAATTGCATGTTTGGTTGAGCACCCAAATGGCAAGGTTTTGGAGATGGGGTACTCTGCGACCATAGCTTATCCACCAAGCATCTACATGTTAAAAGGAAAATGAGAAACATAAAAAAAACATTGAAATTCTAAACTTGAAAGTTTGAAACAAATTGAAGCTTACCTGGCATTTTGGTCGTCCTATTCTTAATAGTCATGGTGAAACCAAATGTGCCACTTCCCATCCTATATACCTCTATTGCTTTAGAAATATCTTTACGTTCTTGCTCATATGCTACCATCCTCTCCACACAAGTAAAGAATCCATCCATCACCTAGGAATCAAATCTGAAACCACAAGTGTAAGAAAATGCGGGGTTGAGGTAGATACCTGCAACATGAATGGGGCGATGGAGGGTATTGTTGCATCACTCATCAATCACTCTCCATATGACCTATTGTTTCTCTAACCCCTCGTCTCCTTCTCTTCATAATAAGCACGAATGGCTTTGTTGGCCCTACCCATGGCCTCATACAAGTAGCCCATTGCAGGCTTGTCCCCATCAACCAACCGAAGAACCCTTACCAAAGGTTCTGAAATGGCACACACCTCCTCTATTCCTGCCCAAAAGCTCTGATCATATGCAACTACTCTGCATATGCCCTCTCCCTTTGGTTTGCGGCTAATAGATAAAGCACGCGAATCTGGTGAAAGAAACATGCTCTTCACTCCCACATAGAATTCAATAGAGACTGAAGAGATATGAAAGTACTCGCAAATCGTGTAATGGCAAGATGCACCAACTCTTTGTTTTTGGTGAATTTTCTCATCAAGCTAAGCACAAAGGCATGATTATATATAAATTTTGTTATGCTTCTGGATGATTCAACAATATCCCTCACAATAGGAATCTTAGCTATATCCTCCAACATCAATTCAATGGAATGAGCAACACAAGGTGTCCAAAACAAGTTAGGATACCTCTCCATAAGCAACTTGCCAGTTGCAACATAATTTGCAGTGTTGTCCGTTATGACTTGGACAACATTGCTTGGGCCTACGTCCTGAATGAAGAGGTCCAACAACTCACATAATAAACGTGCATCTTTAATGTGTGCAGATGCATCAACGAATTTCATAAGCATTGTCCCTTTGGGACAAATAACCAAGAAGTTAAGAAGGGTCGTACCCTTCTGGTCAGTCCAACCATCTGACATGATTGTGCATCCAGTGTGTTCCCATGATGCCCTAAACTTCTCCAATCTAGAAGTGCAATCAGTCTTTTCATCTTGAAGAAGAGGCCCTCTCAATTCTACAAAGGTGGGGGCTTTGTACCCAGGGCCAACACCAGCAGCAACATCAAACATAGGTTGGTAGAATGGGTTTGTCTTGGCAATGTTGAAAGGAACATCACTCCATAGAAGACACTTACTGACCAACCTGTCAGCTTCTGCCTTTTCCTTTTTTTTAAGTGCTGATTTGATGCTAGGTTGTGCACCAGGTGTGGTTCTAGGAACAAAAAAATATGAGAAAGATGAGAGATTGGGACATATGGGTGTGGAAGGTGATGTTGAAGAAGCACTGCCACTCTCACTTCCCCCCACTCTTGAGGCCCCTACAAGTTGGATTTTTGGTGCTGCCCTGGTGTCTTTTTCCTCCTCTTTATCCATCAACGATAGAATGGCCCCTCGGATGATTTCTGGGGATGTATTTGGGGAAAGGTCAACATTTTGCCCCGGAATTTGCCCCAAATGAAATTTTAATTTGTTGGAACATGCAAGTCAAATACATTCTATTGATCCCCCCAAATTTGGGTATAGTATCAGGTTCACCATATTCCCACATAGCATCCAAAAGCCTTGGCATTTTGTTCTAAACTTTGAACTTGAATTTGAATCTCGGCACAAAAAAAGATTGAAACAAATAAAAAATTTCCCGTCACATAAGAAGCAAACACAAATGTAATTGTTGATTTTAGATTTTAAAGGCCTCTTCTCAGTCACTTGAAAACACTTAGATTCAGTAAACAAGGGTTTGAATTTTCGTCATTTTTATTCTTGAAAGTTGAAGTTTTGCTTCAATCTAGATTCTAAACAATGTTTCCGTTTCAAAATTCTAGGCAAAAATAAGATATAAACAAACTAATAGAATTATAGAAAGATTAAAGAAGCCATTTGTGGAAAAAAGACTAAGAGATTAAAATACATACCTGGCAGCAGCAATTCGGCACTTTGAATCTCTCACATTAGTAGTGGAAAATCCTCCAAATCCCCACCACAAAACTAGCAAATCTCCTCCTCTTGGGCAACGACAAACAACTACTCTCTCCACAGGGACGAATGGGAGCACAAACAACAAACAAATATGTTTTTTTCGGTCAACTCTTGATAAAATTCAGATTATTTTGATTAAATCGCAATTAAATCGGTAGTGAAAAAATCCGCAAAACGTTTTCCGATTTAATCATTTTACTGAAAAAATGGTGTTTTTGGGATTTAATCTCGACTTTTTGCCAACTTTTTCCACACTGGTTGGAAGAGATAAAGCTGCAGAATAGAGAAAGGACCACTCCTAGAGGGTTTCTATTTGGGGAAATTTTCGAAGCCTCTCAGCTATTTGATCACCCCTCACCAGAAGCTAACATCTATCAGCTAGTGGGCCAACTCATGCCACACTGCCCTCTTTTGTACTAGTGGCACATTTCGAACCAACAAGGGGTGAAGACCCCATTCAGATGGGAGATTATTTCAGAGAGTGGCAATCTATGGGTGCAGACTTTAGGGAAGCACTCTCTTTCAGAGATTTTTGCAAGCTCAAGCAGAGTGAGAAGAACAAGGGTTATCGAGGACAGGGAACCCAGAAATATGAGTTGCAAAGGACCATAGGGAGGATGTACTTCGCTAGTTTCGATGGCACTGCCAAGTGCACGGGTAGGACTTGGGTTGAGAAGATGGACACCTACTTCCAGCTCAACCAGATGACAGAACAAGAAGCCATCAAGATGGCCATGCTGCACATGGATGGGGAAGCCCATGGCTGGTAGTTTCATGGCTTGGCCACCCTCGGGCATGCCAATGTGGTTTCTTATGAGGATTTCACCAGGACGGTGGTGGAGTGTTTTGACCAGAGAGATCCAGAGGCCCATTTTAGAGAGTTGACCCAACTGCGCTAGACAAGCAACCTGGAGTAGTACATCTCAGAGTTTCTGCGAGTACCAGTTATGGTTTCGGGTCTATCAGAGGCTAGGAGGATATACACCTTCATTGAGAGCTTACTTGCGCTGCTGCATGGACTGGTGAAGTCACACAGACTCTCCACGCTGTAGGAGGCAGTTTTGTGCACTAGAGATCTACAAGGGGTCATCCCCAAGACTAGAGCGCCTTTTCCTGCATGAACGCTTTTTCCACAGAAGGGGCATGAGACTAGACCTACACCGTAGAGGACCACACAGGGGCGGGGGCAGCTAGATGATGAGACATGAAAGGACCTCAGGAGGAGGAAGTTGTGCTTGACATGCAGGGAGCCCTAGGCACCAGGCCATCGGTGCATTGTCGACAGAGCACACTATATTGAGGTTTTTTTAGACAGTACCAGGAGGACAGGGTGGAGCAGGAGTGTGGTGTGGGAGATGGTGAGAGTCCAACAGATAGAGGGCCACCACCACCACCTCCATAGGGAGGGGCATCCCTTGCCCCATCCGGGGGAGTCCTTGTTTCCTTATGCGGGGTTCCCAAATTTTTGACATTAAGGATTAGAGGCACCATGTAGGGGCAGTAGGTCTTAGTGTTAGTGGACAGTGGGGCTACCCACAACTTCATAGATGCCCAGTTGGTTCAGAGGTGGGGCCTCACCACGGCTGAGTTTGAGGGCTTTTTAGTCCTAGTACCAGGGGCTTGCACCATACGGTGCACTTGGTATGTGCTTGCCTTAATAGTAGTTATGGGGAACTACTCGATGACATACCATTTCTTTGTGGTCGATGTGCCAGACACAACGTGGTGATGGTTATCTAGTGGTTGTACTCCCTTGGGCGAGTTACTACTGATTGGAGGAAGCCAGAGATGGAGTTCATTGGGCCAGATGGAAAGTTGGTAGTTCTGAGAGGCATGTAGTCCTATCCACCACAGATAGTCTCGCCCCAGAGCATGGAGGCAGATCTGCGATATGGGGACATTGTATGGGCAGTAGAGTTGAGGATTTCGGAGGCTGGGGGACAAGCCCAACCACCACCACCAGGCATACAAGCTTTGTTGGACATATAGGCAATTGTGTTTGGGGACATCCCACCAAGGCAACCACCAGACAAGGGATTCAAGCACACCATTGGGTTGGAGCCGGTTGTGTAGGTGGTGATCACCACCCCTTATAGGCATCCAAAGGCCTATAAGGATGAGATAGAGAAGGCCATTGAGGAGCTGTTAGAATTAGGCCATATCAGGCCAAGTTCCAGTCCCTTCGCTTCTTTAGTAGTACTAGTGAAGAAGAAAGATGGAACCCTTCACATGTGCATTGACTACCGGGCCCTCAACCGGAAGACATTGAAGAACCGATACCCCATTCCCCGCATAGATGAGCTGATGGATGAGCTTAGAGGAGCCAAGTACTTCTCTAAGATCGATTTGCGTTCGGGGTACCACCAGATCAGGGTGAGGGGTCAAGATATCCCTAAGACAAATTTCCGGTGGCACTATGGTCACTTCGAGTTCCTGGTCATGCCATTTGGGCTGAACAATACTTCGACCACTTTCTAGTCATGCATGAACCATGTCTTCCGGGGAGAGTTTAAGAGTTTTGTGCTGGTTTTCTTCGATGACATTCTGATTTACAGCCGGACATGGGAGGAGCATCTCTAGCACTTGGAGGAGGTACTACACATCTTGGAGGAGCAACAATTTTATGCTAAACTGTCCAAGTGCAAGTTTGGCTTGACAAAGATGCTCTACTTAGGGCATATCATTGGTGTTGATGGGGTGAAGGTCCACGAGGAGAAGATATGGGCCATTCGGGATTGGATGGTACCACAAGATGTGATTGTGTTGAGGGGTTTCTTGGGCATTTGCACCTACTAGAGGAAGTTTGTCAAGGGGTTCTCACAGCTGGTAACACCCTTGACCGATTTGGCCAAGAGAGGGGCTTTCGCATGGACTGATGGAGCACAGGTTGCCTTTGATCGCCTCAAGGAGGTGATGAGCAGTTGCCCGGTCTTGGCAATTCCAGATTTTTCCCAGCCTTTCACCATGGATTGTGATGCATCTGGGGTAGGAGTTGGAGAAGTTTTGTCACAGGATGGGCATCCCATTGCTTTCAGGAGTAGGAAGCTAATACCACATGAGCTGTGATATTCCATATATGACAAAGAGATGTTGGCCATCATGCATGCATTGGCCAAAATTTGATAGTACTTGGTGGGCAACAGGTTTTGGGTGAAGATTGATCACAACAGTCTTCGTCACTTCATGGGGCGGCAGGGCCTCAATGAGAGGCAGCAAAGATGGGTTAGCAAGGTGCAGGCCTATGACTTCGATATAGAGTATGTGTGGGGAAAGCACAATGTGGTGGCCAATGCTCTATCTCAGAGACCAGTTGGTTTATCACCCATGAGCATTTACCATGATTGGAAGGCCCAGCTATTGGTGGAGTACTGCAAGGACAAAAGGGCATGCGAGTTCTTGGAGGGTACCCATGCAGATGAGCATTACCGAGTGACGGATGAGGTGATCTATTATAAGGGGTAACTCGCAGTTGAGAGAGAGTGCTCCAGTCAGCACATGACTCGCCATTATCTGGGCACCAGGGTTTCCATAAGACATATATGGCAGTCAGGGAGAGATTCACATGGAAGGGCCTCATGGGGACGTGCTGAAGCACGTACAAGAGTGTGAGGCATGTTAGTAGAACAAGGGGTAGTTGATTCACCCTGCAGGATTGCTACAGCTGCTTCCCATCCCCAAGGGGAAATTGTAAAGAATATTTATGGATTTCATCGCAGGGCTCCGCACAGTGCAGGGGAAGGACTACATTTATGTAGTGGTCGACAGGTTGACCAAATATGCCCACTTTTTCGCCATCCCCACCAGATACACAACTGCACAGGTTGCATAATTGTTCTTTCAAGAGATCTTCCAGTTTCACGGGCTGTTGATTTTGGGTTGCATCGTATGTGCTCTAGCCTTGAAAATTGGTGGAGAGGCTAAGGCGCATTAGATCTCCAAGACCTAGAAATCGTTTGGAGAAATTCTACTCGGATGAAGATTTATTGAAATAATTAATATTTTTAATGGGTGTATTAATAAAATATGGGTGAGAAAGTTCTAAGTGACGAGGATCAAGCTAGTTCTAATCTTAGTCATTGATTAGGGATTTAATCTTAGCTATTGATTTGTCAACAGGAAAAGTATAAGAGGAGGCTTGAGGGTCAGTTGGAGATACACCAAGTGATCAAAGAATTTGATTTACTAGGGCGAGGTTTGCTGAGGAAATCGAGTTAGTGATCAGAGTTGTACTGAGGGGCAGTTCAACAAGGGATTTTCATCCGAGTCGGATGAATACATAGCAGTGAGGTAGCGCAGTGCCGGGAGAGATAGCGCAGGCCCTAGAAGGGTTGATGCAGAGGGCGCAGAAGGCTGACACAAAAGCTGTAGAGGCTGATGCTGGGCCTCAGAGGTAGCGCTTTGGAGACTCTGTGGGGCAAACTGGGGGCAGATCAACAGATTCTGAGCCATGAGAGGGTGACGCAGCTCTTGAAGGAGTGACGCAGTATCTCGTTACTAATTTGCGGAATATCTCTTTCCGGATAGAGGTAGTATTATTGAGGATATTCTCTGTTGGGTGAGCCATTTCTGGCACCCTAGTTGTACTCACGAAATCTGCTTAATAATACAAACCCTCTATATGCTACACCGGTTTTCCCGAATTGGGTTTTTGCAGGGATGATTGTCCAAAAGTAACTGTGTCCCTTGTGTTGTTGTCTCAGTTTATTTCAGTGCATGATTTGTATATTTGTGAAGGCTGCAGCCTGCAATAGTGTTTACTTCAATGTTTATGAAATTAAATAATTTGTTAATATAAAGAACAAGTAGGAGTTTGTAAACCAGTAATTGCAGTAGGGGTTTTTGATGTGTTAGATTCAGGAATTTTCACACGGGCTCCCCAACAACATCGTGAGTGACAGGGGCAGTGGGTTCATGGGAGGTTTTTGGTAGGAACTTTTCCAATTGGTTGGGACCGGGCTTACTCCTAGCACTAGCAACCACCTACAGGCAGATGGCCTGATCGAGAGGGTTAATCAGTGGTTGGAGGGGTACTTGAGGAACTATGTGACAGGTTAGCAGAGGGCTTGGATCTAGGGGTTGCATCTAGGCGAGTACCCACCACATGTCCATTGGTATGACTCCTTTTTGCGCTTTATATGGATATGATGCACTATCTTTTACTGATGTTGTTTTTGGAGATAGCTGAGCCCCAAAGGCCAAAGATTGGATCTAAGAGAGCCAAGACATCCTCAAGGCTCTCAAGGATAACTTGGTGACATCCCAAAACTAGTAGAAGGTGTATGCAGACCGACATAAGACAGAGAAGCATTTCGAAGAGGGGGACTTGGTGTGCCTTCGACTATAGCCTTACAGGCAGTCCACGCTGAAGTAGAAGGGGGCCGAGAAGCTACATTCTCGCTTCTATGGGTCGTACTGGGTGATCAGATGAGTTGGGAAGGTGGCTTGTGAGCTGGAGTTGCCTCCGGGGAGCAGGATCCACAACGTATTTCATGTCTCATGCCTTAAAAAGGTGTTGGGGCAATAGGTGACTACAACAACAAAGTTACCCCCACAGGATGATGAGGGCCACTTGGTTTTGGAACCCAAGGCGATCTTGGAGAATGGGGAAGGAAACTTAGGAGCTGGACCATCAGGGAGTTCGTGGTGTGTTGGAAGAACTTGCCAGATAAGGATGCCACCTGGGAGTGTGAGCATATTTTGGAGCACCCAACTTTGAGGTTGCTTGAGGGCAAGCAACATTTGGAAGGGGAGGACTATCATGTCCCTTCTGAAATACATTTGTAACAGGGTGTTGCTACATAATTTTGCACAATTTTGTCTAAGGAAAAGAACCCAGCATTTTCGACTTGGGGACTTGGGAGGAAATTCGACTTTATTTGGGTGCTAGTGGAATGTGGGGGCCACCCACATGTGAATTCAAACTAGGCCATTCGAATGGCTTGGAGGGAATTCGAATAGCTAGATGGAGGGGCCCACATGTGGCAAGGAATGCCCAAGGAGATAACAGGAGGAGGAAGCTCTCATTTGGACTCATTCTTACACCTTGCAAATCAAAATTACTTGACTATTCATTCTATTGTTTTGCTGAGTCAATCGACTATGTAGCCACGAATCTCTCAAGCGAGAGATTCAACCTTTCCTTCGGGGCCCTTCCGTGCCTGCCCTAGGGAGACAATTCCATAAGCATTTTAGGAGATCCGGGAGTGTGTAATAGCACTAACATTCAACCACATACAGGGAATGCATATTTCTAGGCTATCTGGAGAATACACGAGGAGATGGAGCCACCATTGATCAAATATTTGCCGATAGAGTCAGAGGATTGGGAGAGCAGTAGTAGGCCAGCATTTCTTGAGAGTTTTTGAACTAGCAAAGCTAGCATCCCAGCAGTTCGAATTACTGGGCTTTGGGTCAATGCAGAGGGCCAGTACAACATTTTCGTGGGGCATAAGAGCAGGTGCTACAGGCTGGAATTTCATTCAGGAAGTTAGTAGATTTGTAGTAAGGGTCAGCTCAGCACTTTAGGACATTTTTCGGGAGGATTTACAGGTAGAATCCAACAAGCCAAGTTTTGCAGTTGTAGCGGAAGTTGGGCTCCTTGGGGGTCGAATTTTAGAAGTCTAAACCAACTAGATTCCTTTGTGGGTTTTTTTGGGTTTAGGCCAAGGAGTCGGGGAGTCAAATATTATAATTTTCTAAGCATAGCAAGTGGTGTTTCCAACCATTCGAACTTAGCAGAAAAGGCAGTTTTGTAGGCAACGCAATGCAGATTGGTGCAGCAGTTGGAGCAGTGATTGATTCAATCATTTCTCACCTGGGTTTGGTAATGCTTGTCCATTGAGACAAGCCCGGGTGCATCATTCTATTATCTATTGTATTTTTCCCTCAAAGAAGTAATAAAATGGCTCAATAGTTCACTATTTCCAGCATTTTTATGGGTTCTTAATACATATTTCTTTTTTATATTTTGTTGAACAGATTATTTACTTTATATCACTAGTATTTCTATTCAGGAACATTACAAACTAGGTGCGTAATGCAAGGTCAGAGCTCCATGACCAATACTACCCTCCCTTCTACTTCGGGAACTAGACATTAACACATGCCGGCCAGATGTCCTCCCAAGCACTTTACACACACAATGCCTCAACACATCAAATCTCTCTAACATCAAGCATGCTTTTCAAAAACTTTTTGAGATTTACCTGAACAATTGCAACCCCAATTAGTAACAAACTTTCAAATACTCATGAGTAAACACATACCTTCGGGGTCTTCAGACTTCTTGATGCTGCCTCACAATTCATCATAGTGGGACTTTGAGGCTTCCCAAACAAATCTTGACAAAGGTTTCCTTTATTATTCAACTTCCTTACCTACTTCACATGCAGCAACCAAACCTTGTTTTCCTTCTTTCAACAACACCTCAACATTCATTCTCGAATTTTCCTTTTCAAGGTATCCATCATGACTATAATATGCCCTCCCAACTCGGGAGATATACTCCTTTCTTTATCTACGCTACCTCTTAACTTAGGGAGATCAACTGCTTTTCTATGACATCGAAGAATCTTTCATGGCTTCCCTCCTTGATCATCATCCTTCATATAACTTCCTTCATCATGCTTGTTAAATCAGCATTACTTACGAACATCTTCATCATCTTGAAGATTATGTACTGACACAACTTAGACAACAAGTACAACCAAAGTTGTCATTGATGAGCTATGTGCCTTGGAGATAGTTTGAATGCAGTGTTGAAGGTGAAGATATTGTCATGGCTTGTTGCAGATGATATTGGGAGTCGTGAAGAATTGGTGATTTTATCTGGACAAATTGAGGTTGTGGGTTGGAGCCCTAGTGGATAGGAGTCCTCAAGAAGAGTAGGTTGGTGCCTGTACCAGAGATAGGGTTGGAGGCCTAGGTTGGAGCCTTAAAGTGACAAGGTTGGAGCCTTGGGAAGATAGGGTTGGAGCCCTAGAGGTTGGAGCCTCATGAAGTCCAAGTCGGTGCTTGGTAGGATTGAAGATTGGTGTCTTCATCTAGGGTTGGAGCCAGTGTTGTTAAAATCGCAATATTATCGTTTTATCGCAATAACTTCCCGTTGCCGATATTATCGCGAGTAATATCCGAACGTATCACCAATTTTTTTTTTATACTCGATTTTTTCCGTTTTTATCGCGGGCAATCGGGGCAGCGAGGTTTTATAAGGGATGCTAAATGTTCGAAATGCAATTTTTTTTTGAAAGAAACAAATAATTTTTGAGTGGGACAACTTAATGATCAAGTCTAGGCCCTAGTATTGATATGCTATTCATGGTAAAAGTGACATTCTCCTTATCTTCATTTTCATCCTTTTACTTAAATTTTTAACATTACCATGAAATGACTCGGGATGTTTGAGAGTGGTTTCGGCCTCATTGGATTTCATATGGAGAAAGTAGAATTTTAGATTTCATTCAAAATCCAGCAGTCTTATCAGTTTTTCAGGATTTCAGGATCAGGAGATTGTAATGTTTCTAGGTGACACCACCTGCCCGGGCTACCCTTGCTACTAGTAGAGGACGTGGTCTACCTCCTATAGCTCCTACTTCTAGTTCTTCAGCTTCTAGAGCATAGCAGACTCCACTGCCAACTCCATTAGCACCAACATCTACATCTAAAGGGAAAGGGAAAGCTGTGGCATTTTCTCGCAAGAGGGGTAGAGGAAATCAATAGGATTAGACTTTAGTTATTTTTTTCATTTTATTGTATATGACATTATGACATGATGAGATACATTATTATATTTTTTGTTGATATTTTGAGGCTGAGTTGGGACTTAGGAGTCAGAACATACTATTCAGGACATGATTCAATGTTATGTGTGATTTTAGCATTAGAAATGATATTAAACATCTTAAATATTAGTTCTTTTATCATATTTATGTGTCAATGTATTTATTTTATGTTGTAGATGGTTTAGATATTAAAAAAATTGAAAAAAAATGAATATTTTTGTACCAAATGATTTTTTCCCGATTATTTTCAATTATTTCCTGATAATTACGATTTTTTCCGATTTTTTCTTTGCGTCGATATTATCCCAATATCGATTAATGCAACATTGGTTGGAGCCCTACACATTATTTTATTGGATTTATTGTAAAGAAGAGGATTGAAGTGCTCATTATTCTTGATTAATAAAAGTATTTATTCTTATTGTTCATTTTTCGTTCTAATTATAAGTGATCTAACTGGTAAAAATAACAATTGAAAAGAAATACTGATTCACCCTCCCTCTCAGTATTTCCAACAAATCCAAGTGGCTGTCTCAGAGAGAGTTTAAGAAGCATTTACCCTATTTTCAGCAAAAATTGTGGATGAGTTCCTCAGTGAGAAGGAATTGATGAGATAGTCTAGTTAACATGTGTTATATTTGTACTTTATCTACTTTGTACTTCAGGAGACTTTGTAATTTATCCTTATCGCTTTTGTGTGAATTCTTTAAATTGATCACTGACCCACATTATTGTATTTTAATTTTTATTGGATAATTGGTGATATTTGCTGATTTGGGTTATCATCGGATGTGCTCTAGCCATGAAAATTGGTGGAGAGGCTAAAGCACATGAGATCTCCAAGACCCAGAAATCATTTGGGCAGATTCTAACTAGTTTGGGAGATATTCAAATAATTAATATTTTTAATGGAGTTCCTAAGTGTAAACTTAGGAAAAATAAAATATTAATAGGTATTAATATAAAATTGGGTTAAAGGGTTCCAAAAGTCATGGATCAAGCCAAATCTAATCTTAGCCGCTAATTAGAGATTTAATCTCGACCGTTGATGGACCACTAAGAAAAGTATAAGATGAAGCTTGAGGGTCAGTTGGAGAACACACCAAAGTGATCAGTCATTCATTTTGCTAGAGCGGGGTTGCTAAGCAAAGTTGAATTAGTGATCAACAACGAGGGGCAGTGAGTACAAGCCAGAGAGGCAAGGACAATACTGGGAGACCAGCATAGAAGCAGAGAGGGCGAGAACAGCGGTCAGTCCAGGCTACGCAAAGCCCAGCAGAGGTAGCGTAGAGCCCAGAGAAACTACGTCATCCACGCGGAGGGTAGAGGGAGTTACGCAGAGGCTCCTAGAGGCTGCACAGTGCCTCAGAGGGCTGACGCAGAGTGTCTTGGGGCTGATGTAGGTCAACAGAAAGCTGACGCAGAGGCCAGAAGGGCTAGTGTTGAGCTTCAGTTGTGCTGGAGAGGGTTTCGTGGGACACGTTTTCTGAATACCTATTTCCGAATATAGAGGTATTGCTGCTGTGTATTTTTCTCTGTCGGGTGATCCGGTTAGGCACTTAGTTGTACTCAGATAGACTGCATAATAATATAACCCTCTGAATAGCTGCACCGGTTTTCCCGCATTGGATTTTTCCGGGGACGTTTGTCCAAAAATAACAGTGTCACTTGTGTGCTTGTTTTCTTTCAGTTGATGATCTGTGGATGTTGTGACTGTATTGTGTTTATTTCAGTATTTCAATGTATTAAATAACTTGTTCGAATTTAAACAAGTAGAAGAAATAAACTAGCAGAATACAAATTAATTTTCTAATGGGTAGACTTAAAAAATTCAACAATATTTGATCACTCTCACAGTTTTGTAGTGTATATATAGTAATACAGATGAGTGTACAACATGTAATGTATAGTTCAAGCAATTGTGTTCTACTTGCATACTTGTCTCTGTGTTTCACTTATTTGTATCTTCTTCCTTGTTGGTGCTTTTCTCATAATAATGGATTTGGTTAGGACACTGCAAGTGAACTTGTTTGAATCATCTGTTTGCATGACTGAAAAATAATTTGAATTGTTGTTCATGTTGCAGTGGAATTCAGAAAAAAATTTCATCATATTCAAGTGCAAGGAAATTCCTGGTGCTTGGCATAATCAGAATCAGTATAATGTACATGAAATTCAAGAGAATATACGAGGTTTTGGTTTCACAAGTCTGCTTTGATATTTAATAACAGCTAAATATGTTATTTTCGTGTAAAAATGCATCGATTTGATGCAGAATCATATGTATTATTGCTGTATGAATCATGGCCTGGTTTTGTGTGCTATTGTTATTTCACATTTTGGTTTTTGCTATAAACCTGATAAGAGCGACTTGTTTGGAACTACTGTGAAGGGTAAATCTTTGTCACATACAATCAAGCAACAGGCAGCAGTAGTAGCAACGGTGGAATGCCTTTGGGCAGGAATCATTGCAGCAGTGTTGTTTCCATTTCACCTGTTAGGAAAAAAAATTTGTTACACAAAGATTTGCTCAGAAAATGGCTTTATGAAGGTTAGTATAACTCCTAAACATTTTATTTAGGGGCGCAATATTGTTTATCCTTTGAAGGTAGATAGTGAAAAGGGCCAAAAAGTATTTGTGGGAAAAGTTGTCATGTCAGAGTTTGGAGACAAGATTCAATAAATTTCGTTATGGAAGGAATCTGATACATAGTAATTGATTTGGCAGATTGGGTTAACGGCTGGTGCAAGTATCCCTTTGCATGTTGACCAGTTTTTTGAGGTCAGCTTTTGAATTTAAGGGTTCTGTATGGTCATGCTATTGTCTGTTCTTAATTTTATTTAATATTATACATACTATGGTTTTCAGGCTATTGGCATAACCTTGCTGAATGCATATGGATTGACAGAGATGACTTCAATTTATTCTGGAAGAAACACAAAGTGCAATGTATGTCGTTCCTGAAGATCCTTGATTGATACATGCTCTGGATGTTGTTTACTACTCTAATGGCACTGTTTAAACTTTAAACTTCAGATGATACATTTGATTCATATGAACTCTTCTGCTTTCTGACTTGAAAATGTTACAGAACTCACAATAGCATCTCTGATACGCAAATTATTTTGTCATTGCCTCTGTTTTCCATTGGAAGGAACTTTGTGTAGCTTAAGCTGTTTCTTGGAGAACTTCTCACAATCTTTGTTTTCTTATTTGGAAGGTTAATGGTTTGATTACAAGTGACCCATGTATTCCTACAAGCTTATTTCCATTAGATGAACCTGGTTCCAAAAGGATGTATATTACATGTGGATACTTTTTTGTTTCTCTATTGTTAATTCTCCTTTTGTGCACAACATATTTTTTGACCTTCTTTACTTATCATACCAAAGATTACTATTTCTCTTTTTCCTATTCAAAATTTCTTTTGTATTTCTTGCCAAGTAATTAAATGACGAGTTATTCAAATTTCTCCATATAACAAGCCCCAATTTAAGCCCATATTATTCACTGGCTATACCCAAAGCCAGACCTACTGCAACAAATGAATAAATCTCTTTCGTTGTAATTTTCTATAGCCTATAATGTACTAAGTGTCTATTTTGACATCTATGCTATTCTTTTCAACCTATGTAAATACACCAACGAGCGATGCCAAAGAGTGGCCAAACCATAAATAGCATTGACTTTGGAGTCATTATTGTTCGTCGTAATTTCACAAGCCATTCATTGCCATAGTGCCTCTGAATAGGTTGAAGCTAGTGTTTTGGGTTATAACTTGTAAGTGGCCTATTAAATCAATTTAATCAACAACCATTGCAATATGGTGCCTTGTAACAGTTGAATAATCCGTGACATATTCAACTAGGCCTTTTGCATCCACTGCCCTGATTATGTGATCTTTTGATCTGTTTATTTGTCTTCTAAGTGACCATAGTAGTCTCGTTGAACTAACAACAGGCTCACTTCTTTTGATCAAGTGATGGTTTTAGACCACTTGCAACACCTATGAGGTAGAGTCAATCAAATTAACTGGCTGTCAACCTTTCTACTTGGACAATGCCTAACCAAACCAAGTCAATGTGACTGAACAACCAAGGCAACTAAGTGGCCCTCAGGCTGGACTATAGTAAATGGGCAGATACAATCTGAGTGCAATGTATAAGACAAAACAAATTTTTCATACCAGGTGGCCCTTTGGTCGAGCCAAGCAAAACAAACTAGATAAAACCAAAGTGGCAGACTACCCTCTTACCAGGTTTGACCTATTATGATCCTACAGAAGAATTCAATCCAAAATCATAAATAAAATTTATTACCAATCATATGATGATGATATTGATCATTAATGACATCCATACTACACACTAATTAAAGTTGTCATATATATTAAATAACAATTGTATATACAGAATATATTAGTACTACGCTTTGATAGAAATTGTACTACTCTACTCTGCACATTTACTAACAATAATACCACACATTAAATGACACCTATACCTATTTAATAAAAATTCCATGTTATAGAATTCTTTTGGTCTTGGATAACCATATTTCTCATGCCAATGCAACCATGGTACACTGCCACAGCCACAATCGATGTTGCATTCTGTGTGATTTGAAGGACTTGCAGAAAGGTTTGAAGGAACGTGAAAAGGATGTGGTGGAAATGAATTGTAACATCACTTGATCTAGTCTACAAAGGAATCATTAGAAAGAAGAGCTTAAACAAATGTATATTAAGCATTATTTATTTTAGTTTCCTCGTTGTCATTTCTCCATATTACACATTAGTTAAAGTAATTATATATATTAAATAATAGTGTACTATACACTAGGGTTGCGAGGGAGCGCTCACCCCCCCTCCTTGAACCCACTCTTGGAGCGTGTTCCGCTCAGGAACGGATTGGGAATGTGCTCCCTTAAAAAATTTTGCTCCCTGGTTTTTCAAGAGCGAACAAGGGAGTGGTCAAGGAGCATTTGTTCCCTGGTCACTCTTGTTCTCTCCCAGAGTGAATCTTTTTAGGCGGGAGTGGTTGGGGAGCAATCGCTCCCGCCCAAAAAAATTGCTCGGCATGGGCGAAAAAGGTGTGGTTGCGTGAGGGTTTTTGGAGGGAGGGGAGGGGCAAAAGAATTAAAAGGCCCTCCTCCCCTCCCACAATTCACCATTTTCATATGAGAGAGCAAGGAATTGGAGCTTGATTTGAGGAGGAAGATTGAGAGGGTTGCTAGGAAGATTGAGGAGCTTGCAAGGGAGATTGGAGCTTGGGATTGAAGGCCAAAGAGATAGGATCTTGACCCTAATCTAGCATTTGTGTTTTTTATATGTACATTGTTAAATGAAAATGTTATTTCTCTCTTTCAAGTTTCCCATTCCCATTCCTCCATTTAATTGTAGGAAAGAAATTGTAACTCCACCAAAGTTCAAAGAATCAAAACTTAAAACATCATGGCTATATGGCTTGGCATTCTCTTGATATTGGTTCCTTTTTTTGTTACTATGGTGTTGGAGAGTAAGAGGTTAGATAAAGAGGATGAAGAAGTGGGTTGTTGTGGATTTGAAAACCTTGGAGAGTTGGAGAACGTTAGTGAGGAGGAGGAGGAGGAGAGTGGAGATGACGAGGGCACAAAAACCAAATCAGGCCAAACCCCATTGTGGAAATATGTTTCTAGGCCTGAAGAAGGGAAAGGGGGTGAAACTACTAAATTTACATGCCTCCATTGCAAAAAAATACTTGCACAGGTTCATACACCCATGCTAGAAAGCATTTGTGTGAAAGTGCCATGGAATGGAAATAAAAAAATAGGAATCAAAACTTGTGGAAATGTGTCACAACATCAAATAGCCAAATACATAAGGGAAGAGGAGGAAGCCCAATACAAATCTAAAAGATCAAAGGGTGACTTTGAATATGACACCACTATCCCACATTCACATAGACTAAGAACTCCATCAACATCCTCCCATGGCAGATGGAGGCATAGGAACAAACATCCCTTTAAGGCGTAGAGCCATATCAGGTTTCCTTGACAAAGGTTGTAGGAATGACGTGGATTCAAAAATTTACCAGTTTCTCTATGCACGTGGTATACATTCAATGTTCTTCGCTCACCTTATTGACATGAAATGGTTTTTGCCATTAATGATGTCGCCAAAGGATGCAAGAGCCTTGGGTATGACAAGGCTAGAACCGTGGGACTTGATCATGAAAAAGCAAAAATAACACTTTCTTTGGGTAAAATGGCAAGTTCTTGGAATGACCATGGAGTATCCATTGTATCTAATGTCTAGACAAATGTAAAAGGCAAGCCAATGATAAGTGTTCTTACTGTGTATACTAGTGGTGCAGTCTTCCTTTGAACGTATGATTACTCAGAAAAGATCAAGACTCCCATCAAGATTGCAAAACCATTAATTCAAAAAATTGAAAGAATTGGGCCATACAATGTCCTCCAAGTCATCACTGATAATACTTCTAATTGTAAGGAAGTGGGAGCAATTATTGAGGATAGATACCTCAACATATTTTGGTCTGGGTGTTTGGTTCACACAATGAACCTTTTGATGCATGATATTATTAAGAACAAACACCCTCAATACAAATGGATTTGTGATTTGTACAAGAGAGGAAAGAGTGATAAAATTTATTACCACTCATAGCAATACCCATGGGCTTTTCTATAGTTACTCAAGTTTGGAGCTGTTGAAGATTGCGAAGACTAGATTTGCTACCTATTACCTCACCTTCAGGTTCCTTTTGAAGGTAAGAGAGTCATTGGCTAGCATGGTATCAAGTCAACACTGATAGGTTTTAAAGGACAAGGCTCCAACCGCAATTGATAAGAAAGGTTTTAAAGAGGTGAAGAACACCGCCCTTGATGGTTCGTTTTGGGCACGTGTGAGGGAAGTTTTGCAATTCACCAAGCCCATTTATAACATGATTTGTTTTACAGATACATATGCACTAGTGATTGGGAAGGTGTATGCACAGATGGATAACATGTTGGGCCAAATAAAAGATATTTTTCAAGAAAAATATCCCAACTTGTATGATATTATTCACAAATTTGTGTGTGCACGATGGGATAAACTTAATGTTCCACTATATGCCTTGGTGTATATCCTTATGCAAAAAGACTACTCTCCATCTTGGTTGGGAAAACTTGCACCTGGGGGTGGGGTTAGGGCCAAACCCCATATAGATCCAGAGGTACAAAATGGGTATATGACAACATTAGACAAGCTAGTCCGTGATAGGGAGGAGTGAGCTAAATTGCGTCTTGAATTAGGAAGATACTTTAGTAGCACTGGAGTGTTTGGTTCTTTGCATGCAATGTAAGATAGTAACATATTTGATGCTATCACATGGTGGGACGCGTATGGCGGCCAGGCATGTTTGCCAAAATTGGCAAAAAAAAGTGGTTTCACAAGTTGTAAATACTTATTCTTCAAAGAGGTGTTTGAGCACATATATCTTCATCCATAATGTGAGAAGAAACAAACTCTCTAAAAACTGGGAAGAAAGTTTGGTTTATGTGCACTGCAACTTGAGGTTGTTGAGTCATTATTGTGATCGAGCTCAAGTTGATACATCATATACAACTTGGGACAACAACCCAAAGAAAGATAATTTGGAGGATGGTGCTCTGCATTTAGAAGAATTGGAAACAAAAATTTTGAAAGATGATGAAGAAGCAACAACAACCATGCCACCCCCATCATCCAATAGCAGTGCTTGAGTTCCACAGTTTTTGCCTTTTCAGCCGCCACCTCCATCTACATCTACATCCTCATGTGGAGGTCATGTGCCTTCTGGTTCTGGTTGTCCGACTATGTGGGAGGAGACTCCCAGTAGACCACCACGAGCTTCTCAGAAATTAGACATTTCTTGGGGCAAGAGGCCCAAGCATTAGCAGTGGATAATGGTTTTACTTGTCCTTTCTAGTTTCTAGTAGTTTTTAATTGTTGACTCTTTAATACTTATTATGATGTTTTTTGCAAACAATATATGGCAATTTAAGTTTGAAGTTTGAAGTTGGCACTTATAACTCATTGGTAATGAATTATGAATATATTATATGATGTTTTGTGAAAGTTGAAAGTGAAACATTTCATTCCATGTTATATATTCTTTGTTATCATTTGCTTACTTGGTAATGGTAATGGTTACAAGTACAAGTTACAACTTTAGTGATCAATGATGATAATTGTTATATATTGAATTTTGAAATTTTGAAAATTTAAGATTGATGAATCATGAGACTCAATATGTTGTATGTTACTAACTTGTGGACGTGGTTGATGAAGATTATAACTTCTAGATAACATTGCTATACACTAAATAATAGTACTATGCATTTATAACAATTGTATTGCTATACTATGTGTTACCTTTCCAACTCACTTAATGAGAAGAGCCCTAATCCACAAAGTGTAACCCAAGGAGAAACTATTAGGATAGTCACAACTATCACGTAAGCAACCTATCGTCCCACTTTTGGTTTGGTTCTTTTCCAAATCAAGTGGGGTGTCCGTATCAATTAGAATAACTAAAACTATAACAATCCTCAAAGTTGATGTGAAGAGATAGTTGTAGCAAAGCATTGCTTTTGTTTCTTTTTGTAGTATAAAGAAGTAAAATATAAATAAAGGGATGAAGAGATCAGTGCCAATGCAGCAAGGGAAAAATGTTGATTTTTGAGTAGCTTGGGAGATACTCCAAGCCCTAGGGTTTGGTGTTTGGAGGTTGGAGCACCACAAAATCATTTGTGGGCTTGGAACGCAAGGTGGGGGTTTTTCATCCATTGATTTTTGAGCCAAAGCCATGAGGCATTTTGGACATGTGATGGATGGAGATGATAGAGGACAGTGAGGAGAATCCAACGCTTCAAGAATTGTAAAAATCCGAGTTATCCTTAGTGAGTTATGAATTTTTGAAGTTGACAAATGAATTGTTGGGCATCCAAGTCAGATAGGTTTGGAGTGGAAATGTCCAAATGACATGTCACTTCACTAATTCGTTGAGCCCTCCTGTTTGGTATAAATAAGAGGTGAATGTGTTTCATTTGAGCATCCAAGTGAGCAACACAAGGACAACGAAGAAGGAGAGGAGCAACTCGTTTGAGGGAGAAAAGATACCTTTGTTTCGGCTGCGGGAAGGGAGGCACTTCAATGAAAGAGGTTAGGTTGTTTGGGAGCCTTTTCATGACTGTTTGAAGGGTTGTTTCAACCTACAACATGGTTGAGGATAAGGAGGTAAGCCGCAGGTTTGTTGTGGCATAATTTAAGTATGGGTACTATTTGATTTATGGTAGCATCAGATGTGCTCTAAGCCTCAAAATTTGCAGGGGCTAGGACACATGTATTCCAAAATACCCATAAATCGTTTTGGAAAATTCCACCTGGAGACAATTTTATTAAAATAATTAATTATTTTTAATGGATGCCTAAGTCTAAACTTAGGAGATTAAAATAATTAAAGGGTATTAATAAAACTTGGTGTGAATCTTCTAGAAAAAGACGGAGATCGAGTCAATATGATCTGAGCCATTGATTAGAATTTAATCTGTGTCGTTGATTACTCAGCGAGAAGATTATAAGAAGGACTCTGATGGGCATTTGGAACACACATTGAGTGAGATCAAGAGATCGATTTCTCAAGAGAGCAGCGCAATAGTTGCTGGAGAAGTCATCGAGCAGATTCTTGCAGTGAGAGGCAGGGATATTTTTCTAGTTGGAGAGTTTCTTGATTTGGGGATACATTGCAGAGAAGGCAGAGAGAGATCCAGAAGAGACAGCGTAGTGCCACACAAAGGCAACATAGAGCTTCAAAGGGAGTCTGAGATTTAGCTGGGAAGTCGAGTTCTAGAGCTAGAAGCTGGGGTGTGAGATTGGAGGGCCAGAGGAACAAAGTTCCATACAACAGAAGATTCATGGAAGTGGTGACGCAGACCCCAGAGAGGCTAACGCAGATCTGCGTAGGCTGATGTAGAGGCTGCACAAAGCCAACATGGGGTGAGTCATCTAGGGCCTAGATCGTTGTCGGCTCGCCAATGATAGTGTGAGGTATTCATCACTAATTTCTCTGCCAGTTAGATTCTCTGTATTGGATAGCTAGTAAGGCATCCATAGATTGTATTTAGAAACCATTGCATAGTAATACAAACCCTCAGCTGTTGCACCAGTTTTCCTACATTGGGTTTTTCCAGGGACATTTATCCAAAAACAACGGTGTCAATTGTGTGTGTGGTTCTTTCTTCTTGCTCGATTCTTGTTTCGGCATATAATTTAATTATTGAAGGCTACAGTTATATTTACTTCGATGTTTACAGTGTAACACAGTAAATAACTTGCATGAATTAAAAAGTAGGAGAAGTAATATCAGTTTGTTGTATTAGGGATTTGGGTCTCTGGATTTCACATGGTATCTGAGTGTAGGTGAAGCAAGAGAGGACCAGAAGATCCCAACATTGAAGAGAAGGAGGGAGATTGAATTGCTACGTAGGCAACAAATCGAATCCTTAGATGGATTGCACAGTTCAGGCCAGGAGGGCAAGATTCTCGAGAAAAAAATCACTCTCTGAGTGAGTTGACATAGAAGTAAGATTTCCAGTTTGTGATTTGTCAGTGGCAGAGGGAGAAGTGTGGCAACAGATCCAACGCTGAGCAGTGTTCAAGTGGGATGCATTTTTCTATAGTAGTTGCTGGGGCAAAAAAACGTCAAAAGAGGGAAGAAGACACTTAGTGAGGGAATTTCTTCCTCAGTGAATTCTGAGCCAAGGAATTCTATTTCTCAGTTGCTGAGCAGTAGTAGTGAGGAGTAGATCTACTAACTCCAGCAGTGAGTGCGTAGGCCAGCCTAACAACTGTGTGGAGGAGAGAGGGAGCAATTCGAATTTTTGTCGGCAGAAATGGCAACCAATGGGCTAAGAGATCAAGGTCGGTTGGACGGAGCATCCAACTATGTGATCTGGAAGGATAGGATCTCATGCTTTCTAGATGAGCATGACCTCAAGATGTATGTTGATAGTGTGGTAGTTGTACCCGTTGATGTAGATCCGCTCAAGAAGTACAAGGCTGAGATGGCGAAGGCCAAGCGGTTGATCCTTGACGGAGTAAGGGATCATGTTGTATGTCACATTGTTGGCAAAGGGATAGTCAAGGAGATGTGGGGTGCCTTGGCTACATTATATCAAGGATCTTCTGAGCAGCAAATGATGTAATTGGAGGAGAAAATGAGATCAACAAGGATGCAAAAAGGGTAGCACATTGATCCGTTCCTATCAAAGCTTCAGGAAGTCCGAGATCAGTTGGCAGTTGTAGGATCATGACCTCAGTCTATAGAGATGGTGAGGTTTGCCTTGAATTCAGTCTCAGAAGAATGACAAGTATTTGTCTAGATTATCTTGGGTAGAGAGAAATTGCCAGATTGGGAAGGAATGTGGGCTGTTCTTCAACAGGAAGAGATGAGCCGAGACTTAGTCAAGTGCAAACTTGATGGCAACAACAACAGTGGGACGAAGCCCAAGGAGGAGGAG
Source organism: Pinus taeda (assembly GCA_000404065.3). Classification (NCBI taxonomy): domain Eukaryota; kingdom Viridiplantae; phylum Streptophyta; class Pinopsida; order Pinales; family Pinaceae; genus Pinus; species Pinus taeda. The sequence continues at coordinate 49,758 of APFE031386957.1, forward strand.
GAGAATGTAGGCCTTGCATCAAAGGGGCATCAGGAGTAGAAGAAGAAGAAAAAGAAGGACGTGTCTAAGATCAAATGTTTTCGGTGTGGTGAATTTGGTCACTACACTACACAATGTCCTCTCAGGAAAAAGGACAAGGACGAAAAACATGATTTGCGGACTGCAATTGCAAAGATCGAGGAGGAGGAGTTTGCCATGATTTCCCAGATACCTCCAGGGGAGAAGTGGGGTGATCTAGTATTGTAGTTCGAAATAACTGTAGATGGGTAGCGTCCATTGAGGAATCCACCTCATGGATCAATACCTTGCTATGGGAACGCATATCAGAAGTAGCAAGATGGACCAGTGTTAGTTGGTGCAGAGGAATGTTAGAGTGACAATCGCAGTGGCTAGGAGCGCCAAAGACTGAGCAACACAGAGCAAAGTTGGCAGCAGTGCAGAGTCAACAATAGCGCAGAGACTTCAGAGGGTTAGCATAGAGATTAGCAACAATCAAAACTCCAGCAACAAATGCATCACACTGAACACCTTTGGTTCAATATTTTGGATGTTTATCTATTGCGACAGTAACAGAGTTGCAGTACAGATGTAGTTGGCAGCAACATGTAGAGTCAACAACAACACAGATGCAACATTTGCGCAGTAGTTGGTGTGCAGTGATGTCAGACATCAACAATGTAGTGATAGATGTTACAAAGTCAGGGTGATGCTTCAACAGGTTGCATTACTAGAGCACATTCGTCGCTAAGAGGGAGTGTTGAATTCTGTTAGCATCGAATGTGCTCTAAGCCTCAAAATTTGCAAGGACGCTAGGACACATGTATTCTAGAATACCCAGAAATCATTTTGGGAAATTCCGGCCGAAGGCAGTTTTATTAAAATAATTAATTATTTTTAATGGATGCCTAAGTCTAAACTTAGGAAATTAAAATAATTAAAGGGTATTAATAAAACGAGGTGTGAATCTTCTAAAAACGATATAGATCGAGTCAATATGATCTGAGCCATTGATTAGAATTTAATTTGGGTCGTTGATTACTCAACGAGAAGATTATAAGAAGGACTTCGATGGGCATTTGGAACACACATCGAGTGAGATCAAGAGATCGATTTCTCAAGAGAGCAACACAATAGTTGCTGGAGAAGTCATCGAGGAGATTTATTGTAGTGAGGAGTAGGGATAGTTTTCCGATTGGAGAGTTTCTTGATTTGGGGATACATTGTAGAGAAGGTAGAGATAGATCTGGAAGAGGCAGCGTAGAGCTTCTGAGGGAGTCTGAGATTCAGTTGGGAAGTTGAATTCCAAAGCCAAAAGCCGAGGTGGGAGACCGGAGGGCCAGAGGAACGAAGTTCCAAACAACAAAAGATTCGTGGAAGAGCTGACACGGACCCCAAAGAGGCTGACGCAGAGCCAGTGTGGGGCTAGCCATCCAGGGCCTGGATTAGTGTCAGTTCACCAGTGATAGTGTGAGGTATTTCTCACTAATTTCTCTACCAGTAGGATTCTCTATATCGGATAGCCAATAAGGCATCCAAAGATTGTATTCAGAAACTGCTACATAATAATACAAACCCTCAGTTGCTGCGCCGATTTTCCCGCATTGGGTTTTTCTAGGGACATTTGTCCGAAAGCAATGGTGTCAATTGCGTGTGTGGTTATTTCTTCTTGCTCAGTTCTTATTTCCATATATAATTTAATTAGTGAAGGTTGCAGTCATATTTACTTTGATATTCACAGTGTAACACAGTAAATAAATTGCATGAATTAACAAGTAGGGGAAGTAATATCAGTTTGCTGCAGTAGGGATTTGGGTCTCCAAATTTTCACAGTACCTCTATTTTATGAAGGTCGTGAGCACAAGAAGGAGGTGAATAGGCTGCAACGCTTAAACACCTTAGAATAGGGCTTCGTGGGACTATTTGAGGACAATAAAGTGCCTAGATCATTAGCGTGGAGGCAAAGGAGACTCATAGAAGGAGGTCATAGGTAGTTAAAGGACTGTGAGGGTATATTGTAGGGCTGGCGTGGGTCATAGTCATGCCCTAACCAGGACACAATCATATAGCTGTTGTACATAAGACTTGGTGCTAGATTTTTCTTGTGTTGGGCCAAGCGTTGACCAGTTTTGGATCAGTTTTATGAGCAGCCTATGGGAGCCAATTGTTGAGGTTGACTTGGGTGGTTGGAAACCTCAACTAGGAGCAGATCTTGCAGTGGAAGGATTGGGTGTCATTGGACTGGTGTAGGGCAGCGTGTTGGCTACCCAAAGTAGCCCTTGACAAGCAGTCATAAAGAGAGCTTGATAGTTGAAGGTTTGGTGAAGTTGTTGAGCCTATGTGTAGCTCTATGTTGGTCGAAAGAAGCTACTAGAAGGTAGATTGGAGCTTAGGTGTTGGCCAGCCTAGGAGAGAAGATTGGATCAACACATCCTCATTGGAGCAGAAGTGACATGTAGCAGTGATTGGTGGCAGCCCCTCCTAGAAACTCTGTGTTTTCCTTTAATGGACTAAGGGGAAGCTAGAGAGCAGAACAGAAGCAAAGGACCGATAGGATGAGATACGAGATAGATACTGCAGTGAGATTGTGATTGTATTTTGTATCCCTTGTGTGGGATTTGTTACCGCTCAATGTAGCAGGGGATCTAAGGGTAATCCCTAAAGGGCAAACGCTGGGCCAAGGGAAACAAATGGAGTCTTAGCCCACTGTCACCTCAGCTAAGGCTCTTCTATTTACGGACTTTCATCAATGGGAGGAGACCCGATATGTATAGAGTCACTAATGAATGATAAGTCAATGGATACGAGTGACCCAAACCCTTTTTGAGAAGGTTTTGAAGGATGGAGCTTGCTTGCTTTCTAAGCAAGGCACTATGTGCTTCTAGGGAAAGGAAGAGGATTTGGACGTTAAATGTATCAGAATAGGCTTTGAAAGGAGTTCCCTACACCCTAAATCCTTGTTAAAGTTGGTATCCCTGATGGTTCCTGAAGAATGGTCCTTTGAAGGAGCAGGCCCACAAAGTGCCAAGTGGACCCGGTTTAGGGTATGAGGAAGGTATGAAATAATCAATGATTTTATTAGCCTAGACAAGGTGGGAAGGATCAAAGAAAATATTTCATTCAATAATGTTGCTTTGACCCTGGGAAGTGGTAGCCTTAGGGATGGCAGGGCAAGTTTTGGTCCCGGAGCTAGGGCTTGGCTTTACTCCCAACTCCATCGTTGGAATATCTTCAAATTTGGAGGAGGGCTAGAGGAAAGGTTAGTGCAGGAGACCCTAGGAGATCGATTTTTTTATTGGCTAACTTGCATGGGAATTGATGCCCTAGGCACCCCGATGTGGCTAGACTTGGGGGAAGGTGAAAGGATAAGAGTTTTGGTGACCAGCCTTGGTAGATCTGTTGGAAATAATGAGAGGGGGGGTGAATTAGTATTTATCTTCAATTGTTATTTTTACTAGTTAAAACATTTATATTCAGAACACAAGATGAAGAACAAGAATAAATGCTTTTATTAATATAATTTTGCAATAAATAGATACAATATATAATAATATATATATATATATATATATATATATATATATATATATATAATTCCAATCTGTTGTCAAGCACCAACTTGGACTTTTGTGAGCTTGCAACTTCCAGAGCACCAACTCTATTTTGTCAAGGCACCAACCTTGGACTTAGAAGCACCAACTCCCAGGACACCAATCCTTCCAGTTCTGAGGCACCAACCTCAAGGGCTCCAACCCTTTGCTACAAATTTGTCTGGATCTGTTTTGTCAAGGTACCAACCTTGGATATAGGAGCACCAACTCCAAGGACACCAATCCTTCAAACTTTTGAGGCACCAACCCCAAGGGCTCCAACCCTCTTGTCAAGGCATGTTTGATAGTAATGTTCTGCTCTCAGAACCCTTCTTTACTGAGTTCTGTTTGTTTACAGCTTCACTGTAGGCTCCATGCTACAACATCAATGGCAATCAGTCTTCAAATGAAGAAGTCTATACAAGTCTTCATACTGTCCACACAGAGTCTGCAATAGCCATCATGATCTCTGATAATGTCTCCACATAGCTTTAGTGAGTCTACTATTAGTTGCACTAAGTTCTGATTAATTCATCGCTGGTCTTAGCCTTTCACGGGTTAGCTCAATCAACAGAGTTGCTCGTCCATTGGCTTCCTCTTGTCCTGCTGGACCTTCGGCTTCCTCCTGTCCTGCTCGACCTACTGCTGTCTCTGTTTCTTCCAATTTTTCCTCTGGCTTTTCTTTGACTGCTTCTGTTCTGAGCTTCCAATGATCTCTTCCGATGGTTTCCTTGATGGCTTTGCTCCTTGGCTTCTTACTCCTGTTTCTTCATGGTTCTACTCTGCTTCTCCTAGAATATTTCCATATTAACATCAATGATAATCCAGGTCAACAATCTCCCCATTTTTTATTGATGGCAATATTCTTCTTCTCTCCCCCTTTGGCATCAATGGCAAATGAGTGCTCTGGGACTCCCCCTATCAAACTGCTTCTGTTATTTATGAATAGTAGATCTTCATGAGTATGTTACTCCCCCTATAATAGTGATCTTCTTTTTTCTCAAGATAGAGGGATTGATGCTTTATCATCAATTAGCACATTATCCCCTCTTCATGTCTCAGAACTACTTTATCATGGCTTCAACAATGCTTAAGGATGCTCCACTTCAATGCTTTCAAACAAACTGCAAATAAACACACACCAAATGATCAAGTCCAGGTTTTTTTGCTTCAATCCATATTCTGTTGTCTCCACGGTCAGAATTAAGAGGCCTTCATAGTCTGAATCAAGAGAAAAATGCCACTGAAATTGTGTTTCTTGTTATCTCTCTTTAGATCAGAGTTCCTTTGTATTTCTATGCTTCTCCTTAAGTTACTGAGCTATATTTGACTGCACAACATTCTCCTTTCTTAATCTTTTTATCAGCCATCTTTTCCTTCCGTTCTTAAAAAAAAAAAGATCTTTGCAAGTTATCTCCACAAGCAGATTTTGATATCGAATCTGTGAATGTCTTTTAAATTCTTTTTACTGATTGGCATCTTTTTGCAATGCTTCAGTTTTGTTAGATGCTGCCAGCTGCTCTTGCTTCATGCTTCATTCCCAAATGTATCTATTTGTTTGAAGGTCGCCTCTATTTGTGTCCATAATTTACCTGTTCTCACATCAAATCCCTGAGTTGAAACATTTAACATCTGTAATATCAGCACCATAGTTATTTGCCCTATTTCTCTAGTATTAGATTACCTTCTCTGTTGCTCCAATTACTACTTAGTGATCAAGTGGAAAAAATCTTCAACAATAGTCCAAAGAATAGTTAAGAGATCAATTCTTCAATGAGTGCTCCTGAGAGATGATCTTTATCAAAGAAAGATTGTTAATATAGCTCAATAAGGATTTCAGAAGGACCCTTTCACGAATAGCTTCTGCAATAATGATCAAGAATCACAGGCTCCCCCTAGCTGTATGCATCATTTCTTTTGGCAGAGTCTTCCCATCAAATGCTTAGATTGTCAAAAATCAGTCCAATAACATGTGTTGTTGGCTGGAGAGTTGAAAGGACTTTCAGATTGTATTGGCTTCCTTCTCCATACTTGTGTAACTTTCTTCTTTTGCATGGTTCTAGGTTGTGTAAGAGGCCAAGCTAAGTTACAATCACGTGCCATATGACCAATGTTATGACACTTGAAGCATTCTACATTGTTCATGAATAAGAATTCATGATTTCTTCCTGCAAAATTGTTTCTTGGAGATTGTTAGGGACCATAATATTTATCTTTATGATATGGTTGGAGACCATAACATCTATCTTCATGATATGCTTTACAATCTTTTGTCATGTATCCAAAGTTTGTACAAGAATAACAATAACCAAGAAATAAACTTTGGTACCTGGGGGATGGAGATTTCCTTGATGTACTTTTGAAGTCTTTTTGTCTTGAGATCCTTTGATGATAACCATTGCTTCTAGCATCCTTGACATTATCTACATTTCTTCTTGGAGTAGTATTTCTTCCATTGTTGCCTTGATTTTTGTCCTTGCCTTTGCTGGAACTTGGAGCATCACCATTTCTTTCTGGCTTCTTCACATCCTTTTTGTTTGAAGCATTATCATTCTTGTTTGAGGGTTCACCTGCATACCCAAGACCTGATTTATCAAATGGACATCTTTGATGGCTGAGCATGTCATCCAAGGCTTGAGAGATCTTCAAGGTTTTGTTCATCCCTTAAACCTTTTTCCTGAGGAAGAAAATCTCTTCTTCCAATCTTTCACACTCATATTCTTCTTAACAAGTTGTTTCTCAGTTTCTTCCTTGATATGAGCAGCTTCATTTGCTTTTATTTTAAGGGAGATGATATTTGACTTCATTCTGAAGATTTCTTCATTTTCCTTTGCTAGACTGCTCTCCATTTCTTCCTTGATCCTTGTAGCTTTACATGTTTCGGCCTTGAGAAGTTTGATGTTAGATTTTAATTTGAAAATTTGTTCATCCTTTCCTTTTAGTTGACATATCGTGGTGTTTCTCTCATTTTCTGCTTCATCAACCTGTTCGTCTATAATTTCAATGTTTCCATTGTCTTCTCAGTTCCTTGTGCTAACTTTCTTGCTTCTTGTAGTTGAGATTTGAGAGAGGAGAACTCTACCTTGTATTGACCAATTTCTTGTTCAAGGTTTTTAAAGCTCTTGTGCCTTTGTTCAAGTTGACTTGACAAGGTGTCTTCCCGTTTATTTGCTTTACCCAATTGATTTGTCATGGATATGACTTCTTCATGTTGCTTTCTTTTGCTTTGATGAAATTCCTTCTTAAGCTTGGCAAGCTCTTCATCCCCTTCTTGTACTTGAAGCTTGACAAGGTCAACTTTTCTTCCTTGTTTGGTCTTGGTCACCAGCTTGTGCTTTCTTCTTAAGTTCCTCGTTTTCCTTTTTCAAATTGAGAATCTCTTCCATGGCAGCCATAAGTTGAGCGAGGAGATCTTCTACAAAATCTTTTTCATTCTTTTCATCTTCTAGGTCTTCTTTAGCCTTGATGTCATCATTCTCACTTTCAGCTTCTATGATGGGTTCTGGATTTTCTTCTTGAGTTCCATCATCTTCTTGATTGATGGTCATGGTCAATGCTCCTTTTGAGTGAAGGTCATGGACTTTGTCCCATGTACCCTTTGCTGACGAACATTTTCCTTAATTGTTCTTTATAGAATCAGGTAGCCCATTCAAGATTGCCTTCATTGCTTTTTCATTGTACTCCTTGGATTCTCCATCCATCATGCTATCAACAATCACTGATTTCCAGATTTCAATGACTTGAGTCTTTAAGAAATTCCTCATTCTTGCTTCCCATATATTAAAGCTTCCATTGAACCATGGAGCCTTCTCAAATTGATTGTCTTCTATTTTAGTGGAAGAGGGAGACACATGCTTAGGAGGATTGGAGACTTTCTTCCTTGACTTCGCCATTTGTGTTCTAAAAATCAACCTTCAAGTTTTTAGGCTTTGAATGAAGGTATTGGCTCTGATACCAATTGTTGGAAATACTGAGGGGGGTGAATCAGTATTTCTTTTCAATTATTATTTTTACTAGTTAAAACATTTATATTCAGAACACAAGATGAACAACAAGAATAAATTCTTTTATTAATATAATCTTTGCAATAAAATAGATACAATATATATATGATTCCAATCTGTTGCCAAGCACCAATTTGGACATTTGTGAGGCTCCAACCTCTAGAGCACCAACTCTGTTTTGTCAAGGCACCAACCTTGGACTTAGGAGCACCAACTCCTAGGACACCAATCCTTCCAGTTCTGAGGCACCAACCTCAAGGGCTCCAACCCTCTGCTGCAAACTGTCTAGATCTGTTTTGTCGAGGCATCAACCTTGGATATAGGAGAACCAACTCCAAGGACACCAATCCTTCAAACTTCTGAGGCACCAACCCCAAGGGATCCAACCCTCTTGTCAAGGCATGTTTGATAATAATGATCTGCTCTCAGAACTCTTCTTTACTGAGTTCTGTCTGTTTACAGCTTCACTGTAGTCTCCATGCTACAACATTAATGGCAATCAATCTTCATATGAAGAAGTCCATACAACTCTTCGTACTATCCACACAGAGTCTGCAATAGCCATCATGATCTCTGATAATGTCTCCACACAACTTTAATGAGTCTACTATTAGTTGCACTAAGCTCTGATTAATTCATCGTTGGTCTAAGCCTTTCACAGGTTAGGCCGATCAACAGAGTTGCTCGTCCATCGACTTCCTCCTGTCTTGCTGGACCTTCAGCTTCTTCTTGTCCCGTTGGACCTTCGGCTTCCTCCTGTCCTGCTGGACCTACCACTGCCTTTGTTTCTTCCAGTTTTTCCTCTGGCTTTTCTTTGACTGCTCCTGTTTTGAGCTTCCAATGAACTCTTCCAATGGTTTCCCTGATGGCTTTGCTCCTTGGCTTTCTACTCCTGTTTCTTTATGGATCTGTTCTGCTTCTCCTATAATATTGCCATATTGACATCAATGACAATCTAGGTCAACAAGATCGGCGCCTTAATCTTGGGAGAAGGGTGCCGCCTTAATCCTGGGGAGAAGGGTGCCTATGTTGATTATGTGTAAAATTTCTTGGTTCCCAATCAAGGAGGCCTCAAAATTACTTCACAAACCCTTTAGGTCAAGTGAGAGTAATCTTGCCGATTTTATACTTCAAATGCACAAGAGGAATGGCTTATTGAGGCCAAATTTTACCCCTAGGAGATATCACTCACACTACATGGCCCATACATGGAGAGAAACATTATAATAGAAACAATTCCACAATATCAAGCAATAATGTCATGCAACAATTAGGCCTAAAACAACGAAAATCCCAATCCAACATATATGACAAAAGTAACAAGAATAACATCAAAAATTCGTATTTACATGTAGTAGAGTATATCCAACCATTCAAAAATCACAATAGAGAAGCTCCAAGAGAAGATAAACCAACAACCATACATCAAAATTCATTCACAAAAGCTCCAATTCATCTTCCAAAAAAAAGTGCTAAATTTTGTAAAGAAGATCAAATTAGCCTCCTTGGCCTACATAAGCCCCAAAAATAAAATAATGTGCTAATAATAGAACTTTTGGTGACAAGCCCACCAAAGTATCTCATGAATGATAAGATAAGCCTCTCAGGAGGTCAAATAATAATCTATGCATATCGTAGGGCCCTCTAGGAGGCCTGACGAGGTCCATTAGTGCCATAATGAAGAGAAGGACCCTCAAAAGGAGTGGACAAGGGGGTGGCCTGTTGTGATAACCTGTGGTGCGCCAAATGACATATGGGGGCACACAAGTGTCCTCATCGGTCTCCAGAGTCCAAACAAATCGAAGATGCCTGTAGGTTGCCCTCAAGGGCTAGGATGATGGTGTAGTTGATGCCACATCATCATGGAAATCTTGGATTATCTTCCAAGTGTATGGTGTAGATTTGGGGCTAGTTGGGCATGATGGATCAAGTGCATCCTCCTTGTAAGAACCCAATCTTAAGCTAATTTTTTTTGAAATAGCAGAACATGAAATTTACATATAGAATTTAAATAATTAAACTAATGAATACCAACCTATCTGCTTTGTCGACAATCTATCTGCTCTGTTGCAATTCTTGACCGGCTGCGTTACTAAACTAGCCTAACTGAGTACAACTTGGGTACTCAGTATCAGAAAGCTTTCAATTGAAGCAATCTGATTTCCCCCCTGCCCAAAAACATCAGTATAACTAAGACTCAACTTTCCTTCATAGTTGTAGTACAGTATCCAACTTCTTAACTCTCCTCCTCCCCCAAAATGGTTTTTCCCTTCTCCTTTTATTTCCTCATTCATGGCCTTCTTTTCTTCTTCGTGTCAATATTTTGGTGACGTGTAACTTTTATGAAATCGAATTTCATTTGATTTCGTTGATTTTTATTTGAGTATGTAGTTTGATTTAATAAGGTTTATATATTTATTACTATTATTATTATTATTATTTAATTAAATTTATTAAATTTATATTATTATTTATAGAGTGTCATTACACTCCTCATCCAATAGGTGAACCACGAGCAATCTCTAAATGGCCGTGGAGATCTATGGAGTGTACTCTATCACTGTGGATGTCCATGGCTCTCAATGCTCACCCTACATGTGCCAATGTAGCCCTCTGGAGGATTAGGACCCCATATTGAGAGACCAAACCCCAAATGGAAACCATCTGCAGTTCTGCATAAGATCCAATGCATCCCCTAGCCTTCCGGTACAAGAAGTCATTAGAGAAATAGAGTAAATGAGCTTACCTAATCATGGACCATAGGTGGGGACTTCATAATGGCCTACCCTTCCATAATGGGCTTCGAGATGTGCCAATGTCTCCTAAACTTCAAATGGGTTAACAAAGCACCCTATTACGTGGTTTCTACCTCTAAAGGGGGTAATATAGTCAATGTACATTCGTCAAAAGTTGGTGGCATGTGACAGATAGGTGGATGAAGTAATGGATGAGAAGGGGTAGCCCTAGGTCAAACGCTGGGGTACAAGGGTAGGTAATAAGAGGGAAAGCCCACACTTGGGTTTATAATGTGTAGGAGGGAGCAATCGCGGTACATGAGGTGCCCCAGCATTGATTTTTCCACCCTTTTCTATATGCCTTTTGCCTTTTTATGATTTTCTTTGATTAACTGCTCGGGGTTCAAGGGGTTAGAGCATGATGTGTGAGATATAGTAGTGGAATTGATCCAGGTGGATATTGGTGGCCACCCACCAAGTCCACTTGGACCCCCACCATTCTTTCTTTCAACTTTTCAGTTTCCTTAATTGTAGCACAGTTTACTATTGTTAGCAGTTTTTCGGGTCCTCAATTTCTAGAGCTGTTTTGAGGTCTTAAACGACGTTTTTTGGGAATACTGAGAGCAACATGGGTCCATGGATCGATGTTGCTCTTCCCAAAGTTGTAGTTCTCGGATAGATCTTTCTAACGAGATATTATGCGCGTCAAACGGAGATCGTATGCCAAAGTTACGACCCTAGGGAGTTGATGTACCAATTTACCCAAACGTGGCCCACAATTTGGCGTTTCAGCTTCTAGGGTTAGGTTTTTGGATGTTTAGGGTTCTCCATTGTTTCCTAACAATAAATAGACCTTCAAGCCTCATTGTAACACAGTTCAGAGGCATGTAGCCACCACATCTCTTCTCATAGATAAGCTACCGTCGTCTTAGCTAGTTTATTTCCATTTCTATTTGTCAGCATATTTCAGTAGTTTACAGTAATGAAATGAAGTATTATTTCTGTTGCATCTCTATATGTATGGTTATATCTGTAATTTGTTGCATTCTTGTATAAATCTGGATCAGTGGTATCAGAGCGGTCTACTTTTTCTCTGTCTTTCCTTGCATGTCCCCAATGAGGTCAGGATATAAGGAGTTAGGGCTTGAACTAGTCGAACCTTCGCAAGACCAACCTCGCAAATCCCTACGGCCTCTCATGGCGGATGAAAAGAAAGACAAGGGGGTAGGAGATCCTATAAAAATCTTGTTCGAAGAGGCCCTCGAGCGACAAAGAAACGCAATGATGGACAACTTTGCCCACATCCTTCAGCGGCTACCCAGGGGCGTCATATCTACTTCCAACAGCTACTCTGGAAGTGCCACACCCTTTAAGGTACAAGTTAACTTTGACATTCCCATATTTGAGGGTCGGATAGATGTAGATCGTAGATAAATGGTTAAATATGCTAGAAGGGTATTTTTCTGTTCATAATTACTTCGGCCAGGACAAGATTACTTTTGCTCTTCTCAAAGCCGCCCCCCACATCAAGGACTGGTGGGAAACCTACTGCGAGCAGAAGGATGAAAGTACGACCTCACTGTTTTCAACTGCACCCAATTGGGATTATTTCAGACTGCAATCAAGGAGCAATACTACCCTATCAGAAGCTATGAGGATCAATACATAAAGTGGACCATGCTACGGCAGGGAAGGGACCAAGATGTGTCGGAGTAGCAATATTTTCCATACCCTTCGCACAAAGTTCGATATCAAGGATTCAGAGCAACATTTGGTACTCAAATACCGTGGCTACCTGCACAAGTACATCCAGGAAGAAATAGAATTCCTGAACATCTCCTTGCTCGGCACGACATACCGATAAGCTATTAAGATCGAGCAAAAGTTTAAATAGGAAAAGCGAGACTTTGGGTCTACGAATCCGAAGCAAGGGAAAGGTGCCCCCAAACTGCTGAACAAAGGACAAAGCCAAGGCATGGCAGCCCAAGTCAACCCACCAAAGCTGCAAGAAAAGAACAGCGCCACGAAGTCGAAAAATGACACAAGAAAGTGGTGTGAGTTCCATAAGAGCTCCACTCACAACACAAGTGAGCGTCGAGCCAAGCAGTCACTAGTGGCCGAGCTAAGGGTTTGAGAATCAGATGCATGTTCCGACTTTGACTTAGGACCCGACAAGGGGAATGACAAAGGGAAGAAGATTATCAAAGCGGAGCTCAATTCCACCGTTGCCACCATGAAGATCTAGAAGGAGGAACTCGAAGATCCAGAGGAGGAGCGTCTCTTCCACTCCGAGATGTGGGTAAAGGGCTCCTTGCTACAGTCCATTGTCAATAGCGGGAGCCAAAAGAACCTCATTTCGGCAGAGGTCGTGAAGCTGCTGGGCTTACCGACCACAACACATCCACAACCGTACACCATCAGGTGGCTTCACCAAGGACGGGATCTTCGCATAAGGCAACAGTGTCACCTTCCATACAACATCAAGCCCTTCACAGATGAGGTAGTTAGATGTTGCTCCCCTTGATGTTTGTGATGTATTATTAGGATAACGATACTTGTGGAAGTGACATGCTGTGTATGAATCAAGGCCCCGTGCTGTTATTGTTACTTTGGGAAATAAGTTGTACGGGATATCGGAGGTAGCACCACCTAATGCCATCTCTTTGGTTACTGCAAAACAATGCAGTAATCTCATTTCCAAAATTGGGAAATTTGTTTTACTGATGATACGCCCTCAAGGAAAGAAGAAGACGGTAGCCACAACATCCATACAGGGCCCCTTCGCACGACAACTACAGATGGAAAAGGTCGTGGAGGAGTACGAGGACATCTTCACCGCCCCCGCAGGGGTTCCTCTGCATTGTTAGGTCAAGCACTCCATCGATTTGACCCCAGGTGCACCGCTGCCCAATGGACCAATCTATCGGCGTTCTGTGCTGGAGAACGATCAAATCAAGAGGTAGATTTATGAGCTGTTGTAGAAAGGTCACATCCGTCCAAGTTCATCGCCCTGCGGGAGCCCGATCATGTTTGTATAGAAGGATGGGACTTGGAGACTCTGTATTGACTATCGGGCACTGAACAAGATCACTGTCCATAATAGGTACCCAATCCCACAGATTGATGATCTCCCGGACCAACTAAAGGGGGCAAAATATTTCAGCAAAATCGATTTGAAGTCAGGATATCACCAGGTATCAATCGAACCCTTCGATGTGTGGAAGACTGCCTTCAAAGGCAAGGAGGGCATTTTCGAATGGGTGGTTATGCCTTTTGGATTGACGAATGCTCCTGCAACCTTCATGAGGCTAATGGATGACATCTTACGGCCATTCACCAACTCATTTGTAGTGGTATACTTGGATGACATCCTGATCTTCAGCCAGAGTTGGGAAGAGCACATCCACCACAGTCGACAGGTTCTCCAAACACTACAACAACACAAGTTATGTGCCAATTTGGAGAAATGCACTTTTGGCATGATCCAGGTTTAGTATCTGGGATACATTATTGATGAATGGGGGTGCATGTGGATCTAGCCAAAATCCAAGTCATTCGGGATTGGCCATCTCCAACCACTCTGGTAGAGCTCCGCAACTTTCTAGGTCTTGCCAACTTCTACCGCAGGTTTGTGTTGGGATTTTCTCATATCACTTGGCCCTTGAGTCAAGTCACCAAGGGAGGAACAAAAGCAAAATTCTTTTTGTTTGAATCTCAACAGAAGGCATTCACAGAGTTGAGAGATTGCCTCTGATCAGCACTAGTACTCACATTACCAAACTTGCAACAACCATTTGAGGTCGAGACAGATGCCTTTGACTATGCTATTGGGGCAGTCCTTACTTAACACGGGCATCTAGTGGCATATCATAGTGAGACACTTTCAGACACACTTTGAAAGTATCCCACTTATGACAAAGAGATGTATTCCATTGTGCAGGCCTACCGACAATGGAAGCATTACATTTTGGGGAAGGAAATGGTCATCCACACAAACCACCGACCCTTACAGTTCATACAAACCCAAGGGAAATTGTAGAATGATTGCCATTAGAAGTGGTCCCCATACCTACAAAAATTCCATTTGAATATCAAGTATAAGAAGGACAATACTAATAATGTTGCAGATTGCCTTAGTCGACCACTGATCATGGCGTTAACCACTGTGCTCAACTCTTATGGGCACGAGACTTCCGATTGGCCACTTTTCTACAGAAGTGACCCAGAATTCGGCCACACATACTAGACACTCTTGGAGGGTCAGCGTGTTCCAGATTTTCACTTCCAGGATGCCCTGTTATGCCACCTGGATCATCTTTGTGTTCCTTCAAGCGAGCGTGCCAAGATGATTTGGGAAGCACACTACAGTTGGGCTGTTGGGCATTTCAGGGTCGAGAAAATGATGGCAGTACTGCAGAAGTATTTCTATTGGCTGAATCTTCGACAGGATGTCGGGAAGTACATGAGATCATGGACTGCTTGCGCCATTGCCAAACCGACCATCAAGAAGCAAGGCCTCTATACCCGAGTGCCTACCCCTAGTCGACCTTGGGAATCCATCTCCATGGATTACATGTTGGGCTTGCCTTATAATAAGCATGGAAACGACTGTGTTTTTGTGGTCGTCGACAGGTTCTCGAAGATGGCCATTATGGCGGCCTGTAAGAAGAATATCACAGCGAAAGCCACTGCTAAACTCTTCTTTGAACAAGTGTGGGTACACTTTGGGATCCCACAGTCTATCATCTTAGATCGGGACAGCAGGTGCCTCAGTACATTTTGGTCTAGTCTTTGGTCGATGCTGGACACCAAACTCACTAAGTCCATAACCTTCCATCCTCAAACTGATGGCCAGACAAAGGTTGTGAATATGATGATTGTACACATTCTGTGCATGTACAACTCAAAGCATCCATGCACATGGGACGAGAGCCTCCCCTATGTTCAACACAACTACAACCGGGCTCTCCACAGCTCGACTAGCCACAGCCCTTTTCAGGTGGGCTTGGGATTCCAGCCACTATGTCCCATTGATGTGGCCATGCCAATTGTAGCTACTCATGCAGATTGGGCTCATGTATAGTCTGAATTAGATAAGGCAAACAACTTCATTGAGCACATCCAACATATTCTCCAGCAAGTCCATGACATTCTAGAAAAATCAAATGCCAAGTACAAGCAGCGACATGATCAACATTGGGTGCCACACAAGTTTCAGGTGGGCGACAAAGTCTAGTTGCATTTGCAAAAGGAACGCCTTACCGGAGCCTATCACAAAATTCAGACCACTCCGATATGGTCCTTACACCATTACAAGACACATCCGACATTGCAGAACAACTCACACCCACAGAGTTAAATCCAGATTGCATGGAACAAGCTGCAACTGAACAGATCATGGACACACAGATCAAGCACACTCGCCAACAGAACATCCAACTTTATCGAATTGTCAAAGCAGGGCAACTCCTTCACTAGGGCAAGTGGCTCACCAGGGACCAATTTCAGCAAAAGTTTCCTCATCTCATGGAGGAACTCAACGCAATGGGGACCATTGCTTCCTAAAGGGGGAGGAATGATCTAGGTGGATATTGGTGGCCACCCGCCAAGCCCATTTGGCCCCCACCATTGTTTCTTTCAGCTTTTCAGTTTCCTTAATTGTAGCACAGTTTACTATTTTTAGCAGTTTTTTAGGTCCTGAATTTCCCGAGCCTTTTTGAGGTGCTAAACAATATTTTCTGGGAAAACTGGGAGCAACAAGGGTCCATGGATCGATGTTGCTATTTCCAAAGTTGTAGTTCTCGGATAGATCTTTCTAACGAGATATTGTGCGCATCAAATGAAGATTGTGTGCCAAAGTTACGACATGGGAAGTTGATGTACCAATTTACCCAAACGGGGCCCACAATTTGGCGTTTCATCTTCTAGGGTTAGGGTTTTGGTTGATTAGGGTTCTCCATTGTTTCTCAACAATAATATTGGCCTTCGAGCTCGATTGTAACACAGTTCAGAGGCATGTAGCCACCACATCTCTTTTAAGAGATAAGCTACCATCACCGTAGCTAGTTTATTTCCATTTTTGTTTGTAAGAATATTTCAGTAGTTTACAGTAATGAAATGAAGTATTATTTCTGTTGCATCTCTATATGTATGGTTATATCTGTAATTTGTTGCGTTCCTATTTAAATCTGGATTAGGAATACCCCTTTTAAGGTGGGGCGGTTCATTGCCCACCAGAGGTTAGGACAATCATAGGTTCTGATATGGTGAAGAAGGCTCATAGAACCTATAGGAATCAAGGTGATGACCATGATAATGTGGTGGATCTCATGTATTGACTTGTTCCCACGTGCTAAAAAATGTGTTTGTCCTGACCATCTTTTGCATTTTGCAGTACTTTTCCTATTAAATGTGGCCATATATGCTTTTAACTTTCTTTTCAACTGCTTCAACCTCCAAGCTTCATTCCAGGCCATGACCCAAGGTGTGGGTAAGGGGCAAGCTAACCCTATGTGGACCTAATGGAGGGATGTGGACCTAGGCGGGAAAAATGATGAATGGGACAGTAACAGATGGAAAGAGGGTAATATAAGTGGATAGGGGAGTGGGACCACACAACCAAAATCGGGGTTTCTTGTGAAGTACCATCCCGGAAACCAAATGGTCAACAAAAGAGATCCCACGGGATTAGAATCCAAGGTTAATTCCTAGAAAGGGTCTAGGGGATAGAAGCACAGAACCAACCCATTATTTTTGTTGAAGCCCCCCATTAATCCATGCCCAGAAGTGTCCATGATAAGCAAACCACAATACTCAATTTCAAAATGACAAGGCATACCTTTAGATTCGGGAGGCACACCTTCAAACATATGATCATGGTAGATGGGCAAGGGACCACATCGCTGGCTCAGGTGGTAGAGAAATGGCACAATGAGCTAGCTGATGGCTGCACGGGGCTGTTGGCTGTCGACTAAGGACCATCTTGGAGAAAAAAAAATCTTGTAGGGATATTACCCACAAAATGGTGGGTAACATCTGGCTCCAACTAGGATGTGATCTTTCGAAGAAGTGGGCGAAGCTACTCGAACGAGAGGTCACGAAAACTCCAACAATTTCTTGGTTACTGCAGACTTGTCACCTGCACATATAATAGATGGAAAAACATGGGGCAACATGTTTTCACGACATCTCATGTTTGCACATGCTAAGATGTTAGGCCATAAAATCAACAGAAAAATAAAATCTGTAAATATGCATCTATCTACCATGAGAAAAATCATAGATGTTATTTCTAATGCAAAAATCAACATGCAATGCATCCTACCCTAACATGCCTATAGTAAGGCTAATATTAAGAGTAATCATAAAGCTAATGCAACCAACATATGATCACATCAATATACATATGCCTGTAAATATGACTACTCATGTAGCAACCCCCAAATCGGATGTGGACATAGTGACTTGGTAGATGAAGCAGGTGGGAGGCGGGAAAGTATGATCTCTATTCCAGGTAAAGGGAAGTCCTAGGAGAAATATTACTGGTCAATCCAGAGGTCTCGGGCTTTCCTTCCAGGTACAATATGATGGAATGAATGATCACCCTCAAGAACTCCTCATCACAATCACTGTTTGTAATATCATGCTTTGAGGATGTCATACGGTTGTGATGATGACAGGGGAACGAAGGGTGAGAGAAAGGAGTGCAACAAATAGGTCGCTCAATGTGATGGTCACATCAGAGAGGGGAGGTCGCAAAGTGATCATAATCCTGAGGATGGGTCAAAGGGGATAAAGTATATTCAATGAAGGGTTCTTTCTTGACACCATATTCAGAAAGGGGAAAAGGGGCATGGTCACTCAAGGTCGTATCAAAAGAGATGAGGGAATTACTTGAGGAAGACTAAGGGTGGTGAACAAGCGGGAAAGGCAAAGTGGAGAGCAAAGTATCATATTTAATGTGATTTCCCTCCCCACAATCTAAAGGCTAAAGTGTTTTGAATACATGGTCATAAGGTGGGTAGGTGGGAGCCTCATTTCTTTCCTCATTATAGGAATAAAAAGTTGGCCTTTTGTTAAAAGGAGAATCAATCACTTCCAACTGTTCTTCTTCATGCAAGGGAAAATAATAATTCTCCTTCCTCAAGGCATCGATGAATATGTCATCGCAAGTAATGTCTGGGATAAAGGAAGAACCAATCTCAATCTCATCTTCGTTGTCAGTATCATAAATGGGAGAACAATCAAATTGGGGCTCAATAATCTCCCATTTCTCCTTTTTAATGCATAAATAATCTCCAATGTCATTCTCTAAGGAGCTCATGGGATCACCTTCCTCAAGTTTTTCAAAAGGAGAGTCATCAGGAGTGATATCCTTGAGAAAGGTAAGGTCAGTTTCGACCTTACTTTCTGTAACTTCATTTTCCTCAACTCATATGCTCTCAAAATCATCATATACGTCTTGCAGCCCCAACGACGACTCATCTTCCTGCTCATCACCGAGGTCCTCAAAGTCATCTTCATCTTGATCAGTTGACCAACAAGACTTCTCTTCTTCTCCCTTTTCTTGAAGAACAATGGCTAAGGTATTTGTCACATGATTATGGTAGTATGCTTCTAGGAGGAGAGCATTAGCGGGGTTCTCTTTATATTCACATTTTATCTTATGAAAGCTTTGCATCTTCATCATATATGCAGGAGAAAACTTTGTTAGAATTATATTCCCTTACTACCTTCCTGCATGACCTACTATATTCATCCATTCTTTCTTGTGTGACTTGAAGGCTTATGGGATCTAATTATTTGTCATCCTTAGAGGAAGTATTATTCTCTTTCACCTTGTTATGGATGAGGTTATCCAAAATCTTCACCGCACAAGTTATGTGAGCAAGGTTAAGGAGACGACTAGGATCCTCTTCATAAGCACACCTTACTATGTAAAACTTGAGCATGAATTCTATATCCATGCCCTCCAACTTATTTTGAAAAGTTTTTGCATATTCCATTGCTTTCTGTTGCAGCTGTTGAATCCCTTGGTTATTGAGTTTTTCAAATATAAGACCAAGAGAAATCTCCATTTTCTAATTTTTCATGTTAAGATTATAATGGAGTCGCTAGGGTGAATTAAAGTGTCTTTATAGATGCTTACTTCACCCTACAAGCATTAACTTTAAAGTTTATTGAAGAACTAGGGCTCTGTTCTCCTAGTGGAGTTGCCAATAATGATATGTCAATATGTTGTATGAGGAACAAATCACACTTCTCGTTTCCCCGACAATGACACCAAAATGTTACTGCTCAATCTAGCAGGGGACCTACGGGGAATCCCTAAAGGGAAAATGCTAGGCCAAGGGAAACAAATGGAGTCTTAGCCCATTGTCACCTCAGCCAATGCTCCCTTTGATTTACAGAATTTCATCGATGGGAGGAGACCCAATATGTATGGAGTCACTAATGAATGATAAGTCAATGGATATGAGTGACCCAGACCCTTTCCGATAAGGTTTTGAAGGATGGAGCTTGCTTGCTTTCTAAGCAAGGTACTATGTGCTCCTAGGGAAAGGAAGAGGATTTGGGGGTTGAGTGTATGAGAAGACGCTTTGAAAGGAGTTTCCTACACCCTAAAGCCTTGTTAAAGTTGGTATCCCGGATGATTCTTGAAGAATGGTCCTTTGACGGAGCGGGACCACACGGGGCCAAGTGGACTCGGTCTAGGGTATGAGGAAGGTATGAAATAATCAGTGATTTTCTTACCCTAGACAAGGTGGGAAGGATCAAAGAAACTATTTCACTCAATGATGTTGCTTTGACCCAGGGAAGTGCTAACCTTGGGGATGGCAGAGTAAGTTTTGGTCCCGAAGCTAGGGCCCGAAGCTAGGGCTTGGCTTTTCTCCCAACTCCATTGTCGGAATATTTTCAGATTTGGAGGAGGGCTAGAGGAAAGGCCAGCGTAGGAAGCCATAGGAGATCAAATTTTTTAGTGGCTAACGTGCCAATAAATTTATGCCCTAGGCACTCCAATGTGGCTAGACTTGGGATAAGGTGAAAGGGTAAGAGTTTTGGTGACCACCCTTGGTAGATCAGTGCCTTAATCATGGGGAGAATGGAGTTTATGTTGATTATGTGTAAGATTTCTTGTTTTCCGATCAAGGAAGCCTCAAAATTACTTCACAAACTCTCTAGATCAAGTGAGAGAAATCTTGCAGCTTTTGTACTTAAAATGCACAAGAGGAATGGCTTATCGAGGTTAAATTTTACCCCTAGGAGATTTCACTCACTGTAGGACCCAAAATTCAACAATTAAACCAGAGAATTTACTCTAAAACCCATAACTCTGCAGTTAGAAATTCAAATAGTATAAAGCCCTAATTTGAAATGTTACTGAGAAAATAACTAGAATTTTAAAGAAGAATTTAAAATTTCAAGAGAATACTTGGTAATTAGTTGAAGGTGTTGTTGTTCCCGCTACCGCAGTTACCAAACCAACCTTTACCTCCCAGCCTATCTGGGGTCTACCTGTACGATCCCCAAATCCAGAAGTCAAATCTTCTAGCCCCGGTGCCCAGAGTTCCAAGAACAATCAGGCTCAGTGTTGCATCTATGGCACTGCTGTAATCTTTTGTCCTCTCTTTGTGTCAACTTTTCACATGTAAGAATTTCCCTCCTATTATGGTCTCTTCGACTACCTTATATTCTCAAACACACTGTCTCCCAACCTCCTCGTTGTCAATCCCATTCCTTCTACCATCTTCCACTCTTTTCCTGGGTTTGATATCTCCTTTACCTTCCAGAACATGGAGGAGCATCTCGGTCATCCGTCTCCCACAACACTCCAGAGGCAGTCTCAAAACAACTTTTCATAATATACTCAGAGCCTTATAAATATATGTTTTTTTGATATAATTTTTGTATTCATAGGTTTATCTAAGTTTATACTTTAAGTTAAAATGTTTAATTTAATTTCTATTTTTGTTTAATCTTATACTTTAAGTAAAATGTTTTTAATTTAATTTATATCATATTTATTCTTAATAAATTTAATTACTTTTATGATTTTAATTCATTAATAAATTTAATTTATTTTTGAGTATCTTTATTATATATATGTTTTTGATTTAAAGAATATATTTATATATAGGTATATAAGAGTGGTACCTATATCAAGTTCTACTTGATATATTTATAATATTCTGGTGAGTTAGGTATTAATTTGATAATCGATTTATGTTCCCTGTAAATTGATGGGTCATTACAATATACCCCTCCTTTAGAAAAACTTGGTCCCAAAGTTAGGGTTTTTATAGTATAACGATAATTACTTTAGGATCGAATATACTCATGTAAGGATTGTGTTCTATGATTGGGTTTTCATTTACAATCGTGAGGACATTTTAAAATTTATATTTAGAACATTTATTGGTTATAATTTTAATAGTGAAACCCTGCCCCTGTCGGCTTCCATCCTATTCTAGAATTATTCTATCCTTCCTATTCCCTTCCACTCCCATCTTATCCGTCCTCTACTGGAATATGTCATGGAGTCCATTTTACTGATCTAACCATTCATAAACCTTAAGGGTGTCAGCGTCGATTATATCGCCCTAATTGCGTAGTAGGCATCCGATAGTCAGCAACACACATCTAGGGGAGCATGATTCACACAGTTTTCTTATGACTCCAAGTCTTGGAGGATAAGCGATGGGTAATACCTCCACCCCTCCTAGTGGGAGCAAGGTCAACACCCTATCATGGAAGTTCATTGAGCCTTAATTGTTCTTGGAATTCTCTCATCTTGGGGTCGGTTTGATAACGATGTTATCTGCAATATAACATTATAACACATGCATCATTATACTCAAAACAATTTGTATTTAAATAAAAAATTTTGTACAAGTCATACAGGGATAATGTTCTTGGTCATATCCATCCTATATATCAATAAGTTAGCTTTCATCTTAAAATGTAGTCGTTCTTTTATTTTTATCTCATCCATCATGTTTATATGTAGAATGAAACAAAATTATAGATATTCTCATCCATAACATAATTCATGATTTAGATTTCATACCAAGGTTAATCAAGTACGCAACTTCATATTGGTATTCACATTCCAACAATGTTAATTAAATAACATATTTCATATTGGTATCAATGTACTCATAGACTGAAGTAAATAGCATATATCATGTATCAGTAGTGTTAATCAAACACATCTTCTTATGGGTATCCATGTACCGGCAAAATGAAATTCATTTTTACATGTGATAGTCCAAAATGATAGTCTTGAATATCTAACTAAAATAAAGTAGTCATATACAAAATAAGGTTTTAAGTTTATCAAAATTAACACAAGTTTGGATGTCTTCAACATATGGCCTCTATATCTTCTTAGGTAGTTTATTTAGGGCTATACTTGTCCCTTAAATTGGTCTACCAGAGGATTTCTTAGCTGTCAAACCCTACGTTCTAGTATATGTATTGGTTCGACCGAAATGGTTTCCTCCTCCGATACCTGCTGTTCCTTCCATTGAAGGATATGAGATTTGTCAGCGATGTAATGTCGTGATATGGATACATGAAAAACAGTATAAACTTTATGCATGTGGGGTAGCAGTGCAAGACGATAGTTGACAGGTCCAACGTTTTCTAGGACTTTGAATGGCCCAATAAATCGGGGTGACAACTTTGTCCCTTTTCCAAATCGGATAGTGCTTTTGTTTGGTCTGATATAGATGAAAACCTGTTCCCTACTCCATAATTCTTATCTGCCTTGTGAGCATCAGCATACTCTTTTGTCTATCATGTGCCTCCTTTAACTGTTGTCTAATTTGTTTTACCTGTTCCTCCATCCTTTGAATTAATTTTGACCCCACTATCTCTCAATCTTTTAAATGTCTCAACTTAACGGTGTCCTGCAAGCTCTGTCATACAATGCTTCAAATGGAGGCATTCCAATCGAACTGTGGTAACTATTATTGTATGCAAATTTGACTAAGGGCAAGTACTTTTCCCAGTGTGTTTGCTGGTCCATAATGTACATCTTCAACATATCTTCTAGTACTTGGTTCACCCTTTTTGTTTGTCTATCAGTCTCAGGATGGTAAGTTGTACTTAAATTTAGACGAGTTCCTAAGGTTGATTGCATACATGTCCAGAATCTTGAAGTGAATCGTGAATCTCTATCTGATATGATCTTCTTAAGTACTCCATGAAATATGATAATTTCATTTATAAATACCCGAGCTATGTTAACAACTTCGTAAGTATCTCTTATGGGAATGAAATGGGCACTTTTCGTTAATTTATCCACCACAACTAAAATGGAATTATGCCTTTGTGTAATAAGAGGCAACCCTACGATAAAATCCATTGAAATTATCTCCCATTTGGTCATAGGAATGTCGTGAAGTTGAAGGAGACTTGCTGGATGACAATGGTCAACCGTGCTGATATTCGAGACATTTTGCAACGAATTAGGCAATATCGCGTTTCATGTTTGTGCAAAAGAAGAGTTTCTTTGTATCAACATACATTTCTTATACACCAGGATGTGCACAATATAATGCTCTGTGGGCTTCCTCAAGAATGGTGTTTTGGAGTTCCCCACTATCAGGAACGTAAATCCTTCCATGAATTGAAAAATTCCATCATCTTCTTGTTCATATCCTTCAAACTTAGATTCCTTTGGATTCTTACTATCAAGCCCAGATCTTATTTTTAAATGCCAACTATCACTCAAGAGATGTTTTTGTACTCATTTCCTCAAGTCTACCTTGATAGGTATGAGGGAAAATATTTGAGGTGTTCTACTTAAAGCATCTGCCAATACATTCTCTTTTCCTTTAATGTATGAAATTCCAAAGTGATACTCACTTAGAAATCCACTCCATCGTCTTTGCCTAACATTGAAGTCTCTTTGAGTAAACAAATATTGTAAACTTTGGTGGTTGTTTTTTAGCATAAAGCTTCTCCCTACTAGATAGTGTCTCCAAATCTTTAAAGCTAGCACTAAAACGGCTAACTCTAAACCATGCGTGGCGTAGAGTTATTCATGAGACTTTAATTTCCTTGAGGCATATGCTTTTACACCTCTACCCTGCGTTAATACTACACCTAATCCTTACTTGCATGCATCTATGAACAGTGAAATCTTTGTCCATATCAGGTACTCGCAAGATTGGGGCACTGGTCAACAATCTTTTAAGTTAAGAGAATGCTCTATGAAATTCCTTAGTCCATTCATACTTTAACACCTTTACACTAGAGAGTTGTGATAGGCTTTGCAATTTTGGAGAATCCTTCCACAAACCTTCGACAGTAGTTGGCTAAAATCATAAAGCTTAGCACTTCATGCGCATTTTTTGGTATCGACCATTCCATGATTGCCTTTACTTTTTCAAGATCTACTAAGATCCCTTCACTAGATATAATATGACCCAAATAATGAATCTTTTTTTAAAAGAAATAACACTTGGATAACTTTCCATATAACTGGTGTTCCCTAAGGTAGAATAGTACTATCCGCAAATGTTCTTCATGTTCTTTCTTATTTTTGGAGTAGATGAGAATATCATCTTAAAAAGATTTGTACAAATTGATTGAGATATTTGCGGAAAATGTTGTTCATAAGGTTCATGAATACTACTGGTGCATTTTTCAACCCAAATGGTACCATAGTGAACTCATAACGCCCGAAGCGTGTTCGGAATGCAATCTTAGAGATATCGCTTTCCTTAATTTTTAATTTATGATAGCCTAATCGTAAATCGATTTTTGAAAACACTGAAACTCTTTTCATTTGGTTGAAGAGGTCATCAATTCAAGGCATTGGACACTGATTCTTTACTGTGGCTCGATTTAAGTCTCGGTAGTCTATGCATAGCCGTAAGGAACCATCCTTCTTGACAAAAATTACAGGAGTACCCCAAGGTGAAACACTGGCTTGAATGTGTCTTATATCCAATAGTTCCTTTAACTGAATTTGTAATTCTTGAAGTTCTGGAGCTATCATTCTCTAAGGTGTTTTAGAGATTGGTTTTGTACGAGGTTTCAATTCTATCGTGAGATCTAGTTCTCTTTCAGGAGGTAATCCTGGTAGTTTCTTTGGAAAAGCATCCGGAAATTCAGATAACACTGGATATTGTTCTAGGGATGGTCCTTTCTCTTTGCTTACTTTTTGAACTGCATATACCTGACAACCTTCTCTTAAAAACGCTTCATTTGCATTGTTGAGATGAAGCATAAAGATACTTTCCTCTTAATACTTTGGATTTGCATCATCTCCCCTTCATCATTTATATAGAAATTTGTTTCCCCATAACAATGTTGATTTGGGGTAGCATCGGATGTGCTCTAGCCACGAAAATTGGTGGAGAGGCTAAAGCACATGAGATCACCAAGTCCCAAAAATGGTTTGGGCAGAATCTAATCAGTTTGGAAGATATTAAAATAATTAATATTTTTAATGGAGTCCCTAAGTTTAAACTTAGGGAAAATAAAATATTAATGTGAATTAATATAAAATTGGGTTAGAATGATCCAAAAGTCATCGATCAAGCCAGATCTAATCTTAGCCGTTGATTAGGGACTTAATCTCGGCCGTTGGAATGTCAATGAGAAAAGTACAAGAGGAGCCTTAGGGAAAATAAAATATTAATGTGAATTAATATAAAATTGGGTTAGAATGATCCAAAAGTCATCGATCAAGCCAGATCTAATCTTAGCCATTGATTAGGGACTTAATCTCGGCCGTTGGAATGTCAATGAGAAAAGTACAAGAGGAGGCTTGAGGGTCACTTGGAGAACACACCGAGTTGATCAAGAATTCGATTTTCTGGGCAAGGCTTCCTGAGGAAATCGAAGGAGTGATCTAAGTTGCCGCTGAGGGGCAATGAATGTAGTAGCAGAGAGGCAGAGATAGTACCCGGGGCATCAACACAGAAGCTGGGAGAGGCCACGCAGAGGTAGCCAAGAGTTGTGCAGCCTGAGGAGGGCCAACGTGGGAAACACAGAGGCTCCAGAGTCTGACGAAGAGCCCCGAGAGGTTGATGTTGGGCCAAATACGCTGACACTGGGAGATTTCGTGGGGTAGATTGGGGTTGATATCTGTCTCCGACTGAGAGGTACTATTGTCGAGGGAATTCTCTGTTGGGTGAGCCATTTGTGGGACCCAAATTGTATTCTGAAACTGCTTAATAATAAAACCCTCAGATGGTTGCACTAGTTTTCCCGCATTGGGGTTTTTCGGGGACATTAGTCCAAAAATAACGGTGTCACTTGTGTGCTTGTTTTTCGTTCAGTTGATGATCTGTAGATATTGATACTGTACTTGTGTTTATTTTCAGTATTTACATGGTAAATAACTTGTTAAGTAATTCAACAAGTAGGAAGACATAAACCAGATAGTACAGGAAGAATGTCTAACTGGTTAAACTTAGAAATTCCAACATGGTATTAGAGCATGGTTGCATATCACAGAATAACTGAGGGCATCAGCCGAGTAGAGCAGCAACAACAGAAACAACTGTCCCGAGTGACAGAAGTTGTTCCTACCAAAAAAGTAGCAAGGAAGGGGTGACGCAGTACCTGCGTCATCAGTTCGAGCTGAGAAGAGGATCAGTGCAGTGGCAGAAAGGAGCAGACCTGATCTACACAATGCCCAGTGATCTTTCTCAATGAGGAAGGATTGATGCTCGTGGCCAGGAGTTGCGAATTTCGCTGGTGCTGAGATTGCGCAGAGCCTAGAGGCTCTAACCTTTAGTTTGTTGGGGCATAGGAGGCTGTGGGTAAGTTGCAAAGTGAAGTTGGTGGGGTACTGTGGTCAAGACTCAGAACAGTACCTAACAGGGAAAGACCAAGGAGGAGGGAGTTGTTGTTGATGATTTCTAGCCAAGAAATCTGGATCAGTGGTGCAGCTACACTAACAATCTGAGTGGGGGCATCTCGACATTGGCAGAGGGGTTTCTAGGAAGGAAATCAAGGCTTAGAGGGAGTCACACTGAGAACTTCCAGGAAGGAAGTAGAGAGACTTGGAAGAGTCGAAAGAGGAGCGGCGAAATGGTAGTGAATGGGGTAAGAGATCAGGGCAGATAAGATGGAGCCTCAAACTTCATAGTCTGGAAGGCCAGGATCTTGTCCGTTGTTGACAGGAATCGTCTCAAGCACTTCGCCTTGAACACGATAGCGATCCCAGTTGACCCGGTTGAGAACGAAAAGTACCATGAGGCAATGGCGAGGGCCAAGAGCATCATCTTTAATGGGGTCAAGGACCATGTAGTACCACATATTGCCAAACATTGTATCAACATTGTATCAGTTGCGGTCATACCAGATGCAGAAGGGAGAACAGATAGACACCTTCCTGAAAAACATTGTATCAACATTGTATCAGTTGCGGTCATACCAAATGCAGAAGGGAGAACAGATAGACACCTTCCTCAGTCGATTGAAGGAGATTTGGGATTAACTGACTTCCATAGGGGCCATGTCGGATGAGGAGATGATGTTGAGGACCGCATTGAACACGGTCTCAGAGGATTGGGAGGTATTTGCCCAAAGCATACTGGGCAGGTTGACCCTTCCAGGCGGGAAGCAGTAGAAAGGGGGTCAGAATCAAGGAGGAAGAGGAGGATGTTGCCCTAGCATCCGAGGGAAAGCAAGAGAAACGGAAGAAGGACCTCTCCAACGTCAAATGCTTCCACTATGGGGAACTGGGTCACTATGAGAGCCAGTGTTCGAGGAAGAAGGGCAAGGGAGAGGCTTATGAGACCAAGGTTGCACCAGCAAGGGCAGAGAAAGAAGTGGAGATAGATGATGACTGTGCCATGAGTGCTCATAGGCCACCTGAGAGAAAGTGGGGAGACATCAAGCTGTGGTCAGATGGACTACAGGCGATGAGGGGTAGGATCCTCGACGTACCCAACCTCTTGGATTATACCTTGCTATGGGAGACCCAAAGAGGAGTAGCACGACTGGCGAATGTCGGTAGAGACGGATGTGGATGGAGTGACAGAGGGAGCTACAATGTAGGAGTCTTAGGAGAGCGTGAGGCAGAAGTGCGAGATGCACAAAGATGTTGTAGCAACACAGAGGTCAGAGAGGGAGCACTTGTCAGTGACAGAGGGAGCTTCAACATCGAGAGTGTTTCCAACCTGATGGAGATGTCAGAGTTGGGAGATTAGTTACTTACTTCTCAGTAATTGAATTGCAGTGCAGCAGTTAGCAGTGGCAGTGCTATGGGCAACACGATGTAGCATGATGAGAGGGGCTGCAGTGCAGATGCAGCAATGGCAGTGGTAGGGCAACGGGTAGCAGCACAGATACAGAGGGAGTTGTCGTACAAATGCAGCAGTGGTAGTGGCAGGGCCATGGGCAGCAGCACAGATGTCGAGGGAGCTGTTGTACAAATGCAGCAATGGCAGTGGCAGGGCCATGGGTAGCAGTACATGATGCAACAGTGCAAAGGATGTTGGGCAATAGGCCTAGCATCAACATAGGGACCGATGTCGGATGATCGGGGTGATGCTCAGTGAGGAATATTACTAGAGCACAGTCTTCGCTAAGAGCAAGTGTTGATTTGGGGTAGCATCAGATTTGCTCTAGCCACAAAAATTAGTGGAGAGGCTAAAGTACATGAGATCTCCAAGAGCCAGAAATGGTTTGGGCAAAATCTAACCAGTTTGGAAGATATTAATATTTTTAATGGAGTCCCTAAGTCTAAACTTAGGGAAAATAAATTATTAATGTGAATTAATATAAAATTGAGTTAGAATGGTCCAAAAGTCATCGATCAAGCTAGATCTAATTTTAGTCGTTGATTAAGGACTTAATCTCAGTCGTTGAAATGTCAACGAGAAAAAGTATAAGAGGAGGCTTGAGGGTCACTTGGAGAACACACCGAGTTGATCAAGAATTCGATTTTCTAGGGCAGGGCTTGCTGAGGAAATCGAAGGAGTGCTCTGAGTTGCAGCTGAGGGGTGGTGAATGTAGTAATAGAGAGGCAGAGATAGTACTGGGAGCATCAGTGCAGAAGACGGGAGAGGCCATGTAGAAGCAACCAGGATTTGCACAAAGCCTGAGGAGGGCCGGCGTGGGAGACACAGAGGCTTTAGAGGCTGACATAGAGCCCCAAAAGGCTGATGCAGACCCTAGAGGCTAACACTGGGAGATTTCGTGGGGCAAATTGGGGTTTATATCTGTCTCCAACTAAGAGGTATTATTGCCAAGGGCATTCTCTGTTGGGTGAGCCATTTTTGGCACTCAAATTGTATTCTGAAACTGGTTAATAATAAAACCCTCAGATAGTTGCACTGATTTTCTCGCATTGGGTTTTTACGGGGACATGAGTCCAAAAATAACAGTGTCACTTGTGTGCTTGTTTTTCCTTCAGTGGATGATCTGTAAATGTTGATATTGTACTTGTGTTTATTTTTAGTATTTACATGGTAAATAACTTGTTAAGTAATTAGACAAGTAGGAAGAAATAAACCAAATAGTACAAGAAGAATTTCTAATGGGTTAAACTTAGAAATTCCATCAAACAGTGTACCCATGCTTGATGAGCTTCTAATCAATCCATCCCTATCACGAAATCGTAAGTTCCTAGGACTGTGACATAAAATTTGAACTTAGTTGAACAGATCCCTAGATCAACTCTGCATTCCTCAACACTTAAGTCTACGAGCGAAAGTTCTCTTGAAGCTATTTCCACTTGTCTGAAATCGTTTTTCTTGCAAGCTACCAACCCACTTTTATTTAATGCATATGATGAATTGAAACTATCAGTCGCACCAATATCAAATAAGATTTTGAGTTCTATAACGTTAATAGTACCTGAGGATTCCACTGCAGTGGAATGGTGTTTTGCTTGGTTATTGTTGACTACTGCATGGATTCTATGATTGCCTTGTGTATTTGATGATGGTTATTTTTTTGCTCTATGCATTACATTTGACCAGGCTTCTAGACAATCATGCTGAAAGTGCAATCCTCCACATGTTGGAATTTCTAAGTTTAACCCGTTAGAAATTCTTCCTGTACTATCTGGTTTATTTCTTCCCACTTGTTTAATTACTTAACAAGTTATTTAACATGTAAATACTGAAAATAAACACAAGTACAATATCAACATCTACAGATGTTAAAATTTGCAACTAGGGTGAAACTCCATGTGGGTCATCTTATTTATGGCAGCTGATATTTTTCTTGGATCCCTCTCATCGAGAGGTGTAGGATTGATCTAAAGATCATCCCATTCCGATAAGTATCTATGAAGATATGAATTTATTTTGATAATGGACAAATTGTCAAGTCAGTCAGCAACTTATGTAGGCTCAGAAGTCCAATAGTCATGTCTATTCAACCTCTACGTTTTAGTATAAATAGAAGAGGACTTGAAGTCATTTGTCTTGCACACACTCACTCTTGTGATTTAACTTCATCCTGTTTTGGGTTTGATGAAGATGAGAGCTAGAGGGAGTGCCCTAGGGTATACGCTGCCCTAGATAACATGCCCTAGATTTAAATTCATGGGAGAATAAGTTCTACATTGCTCAAAAAGCTGGAAAAGCCGGAATTGCCGGAAGTTCTGGAAAAGTCGGAACTGCCGGAAGTTCTGGAAAAGCCGGAACTGCTGGAATTGCCGGAATAATCGGAACGGGCGGAACTGCGGGAAACGCCGGTAAAGTTAGATATACTGGAAAAGTTGGAAATTTTTGAAAAGCCGGAAATGGCGGAAAAGCCGAAACTGTCGGAAGAGCTAGAATTGCCGAAACAGCCGGAGCATCTGTCTCCGAAGGAGAGTAGCATGCAAGGGACAGCTAACTAACATTGGGACAGTTGTATTGTACTTGCAAGGACAACAAGCATGCTAGGGACAACAAGCAAACAAAGTGCAGCCAACACATAGGTTAGGATGGCAACATGGTGCAGCAATGGCACATAATGTAGTATAGTGATGGTTACAATCATGATTAATGAAGCGTGATGAGATGCAGCATAGTGATGATAGGTGCAGCATGGTGCAGTGTGGTGAGGTGCAACATGATGACGAAATGCAACACAACGATAGGTGAAGCAGTCACCTTGGAGAATTAGTTGAAGCAACATGTCTTCAACTGATCTCATGTATCATCTTCTTAAAGATGATCTATGCTCTTATCTAGATAAGTCAAAGTGTTGACATCTGTTGTAGAGGTACTATCTCTCTCTCTCTGCTGAACTATTGAAGAACATATAAGAAGAATTGATCAAGGGTTTCCCCATATTGGGATTTGTCCCTGCCTAGCACCACATCTTGTGTCCTCTTGTCTTGGCTTGTCTTTTACGATTTATATTTATGTTCTATCTGCAGTTTACTTTAACGCTGATGTGATTGCTAATCTGGAAAAGATATTTTGCTAATTGTGAAAAATGAAATAAATTGCTCTAGCATAGAACATACCTAAAATTAACATGGTATCAGAGCTGAGGTGAGGACAATGCCCAAGCAAGAGTGAAAGAGTAATCACTGAAGACAGTTGGGAAAGGACAAAAGGATCAGTGGATTCTTCATCCCTCTTAAAATTCACTGAGGGTGAAGTGGAAGCAGAGAATATTATTAGAATGGTGCAGCGGAAGTTTCTGATGGCCTACCTAAGGATCACTTCATTGGGAAGTTCCGATCTAAGGGTGGAAGGAAAGGCGAATGCCTTGGTTGCAATAAGTTCGGCCATTATGCGAAGGAGTGTCCGAATGGCAGAGAGTCGAGACACATCTCTTGATGAAGATAACAATCATTCTAGGGACATCTTCAATGATCAAAGGAATGACAGGTAATGTAGGTCATCAAGGAAATGGTCGACTCTTCAAAGAAAGCAGGGAACCCTAGGTATGAAGAATCAAATGTTGTTTCTGATAAGATAAAGAAGCGTTATCTTGTATTGGCCCTCTCGTTTAGATTCTTTGGGAATCTGGCTTATTGATTGTAGTGGTTCAAGGCTATTCTTCAGATAGATGGGTGCACTCTCTAATTTGGTAGAGATGGAAACAATCGTGGGATTATATTTGGAGTCGATGCCACCTATCCCGGAAGGGGTGTAGGGAATGTTATCCTTCAATTGAATGAGGGTAACTCAATTCATTTAGAGAATCTCTTTTATGTACCTGATCGTAAGAACAACCTAGTGTCCATTTCAGCAATGGAAGTCAGAGGTTTAAGGGTGGCACTCATCTATGGAAAGGTACATGTTTGAAAATAGAATTTTTAAAGATGTTTTTGAGTTCAGGGTTGTATCAAGTTGCAGGGAGTTCACTGGGGACCATGTCCATTGACAGATAGCACCGAAGGTCTGTGAGTCAGATGGTGACAGGGATTCCTAAATTCAAAAAGAGCATGAAAGTACATGTCTGAGATTTACCAAAGGAAAATCTTCCAAGGGGACCATTCTTCTCATGTAGCAGGTCCACAGGTTTGGAACTACCCGAGGAGTTTGATATTCAGGATCAGGAATCTCATGTATACAGGTGGAAGAAAGCCCTCTATGGCTTGAAGCAAAACTCCCCGGGCATAGTATGAGAGGATTGATAGCTGTCAGATGAAGCTGAGATTCGCTAGGAGTGAAACCGATCCAAACCATTACCCATAGGTTTTGGATGATAGACCTCTCATACTGGCACCTTATGAGGACGACTTATTTCTGACAAGTGCAGACCCTCTCATTTGCAGAAGTAAGAGGGAGTTGGATTCAGAATGTGGAATGCTAAACTACAAGCCTGTGACTACCTCGAGGATATTAACTTTCAGAAGTTATACGGTAGTGATGTCGGACCAGATTTGGGAAATGCGTCTAAGTTTCATAAACTCATTCGCATTGATGTTCTTGGTGAACTTCCATCCGGACATATGTTTTGCAGTTAGCATGGTGAGCTCATATTTGGTTGAGCCTCACTAGATTGGTGCCAAGAATCTTCTGAGATATCTTCAGGGCACAATCTCTCATGGATTGAGATACATTGCCGGAAATATGAAACTGCATGATTATTCGAATGCTGAGTGGGCAGGCAATGTGGAGGATCATTAGAGCACTTTTCAGTGCTCTTTCTCTTTGGATTCTGCTTCGATATCATGGATGAGAAGGAAGTAGAAATAGGTTGCTATAAGCACTGCCGAGACTAAATACATAGCTACGAGTACGATCTCGTGTGAAGTTGCATGGTTGCAGAAGCTCTTAAGTGAGTTGTTTGTACACATGATGAATACCACTGTGATTCTCTGTGACAACCAGAGGTGGGATTCGATTATTGAGGAATCCCGTATTCGATGATTGCTCCAGTAGATGAGCAAGGAGGCTCCGTCACATCGATATTGATGTACATGTTGCAGACATTTTTTTGTTAAAGCCCCGAGGAAAGGTCAAATCTGTAACTTTCTCGAATGACTTGGAGTCGTTGAGAGACCTTCTTATAAGGGTCCTGCATGTTGCATGCATTGAGCTCTGGGAACTCTGGGGTGCTTGGGGTACTTACTGGAGCAACATACGACCATAGGGTATCTCACCCTCCCCTGGTGGTGCTCTATGGAATAGGATGATTCGTTCTCCTGTGGGCCAAGATGATTTGTTCTCTGTGGCGACTATGGAATAGGATGATTCGTTCTCCGTGGCAACTGTGGAATAGGATGATTTGTTCTCCTGTGGGCCAGGATGACTCGTTCTCCGTGGTGACTATGGAATAGGATGATTCGTTCTCTTGTGTGCTAGGATGATTCGTTCTCCATGGCGACTGTGGAACAGGATGATTCGTTCTCCTGTGGGCCAGGATGATTCGTTCTCTATGGCGACTATGGGCTAGGATGATTCATTCTCCTGTGGGCCAGGATGATTCGTTCTCCGTGGCAACTGTGGGCTAGGATGATTTGTTCTCCGTGGCATCCACTGACAGGATGATTCTTCTCCTGTCGAGGCATCCTACCCATGTAGTTTGGGACTCATGGGTAGTCCCTCTCATCTGATCAATGAGCAGGGAACTGAGGATAGGGACCTTAGTAATTCTATCGATGGATGCATCGTTGTATATACCGTACTCCCTATGTCAGGATGACCTCCATTGATCTGGGATAAGTATGAGTGGTTTGAGGCACTATCTTGTGATATTGATCTGGGATCAATGAAACTGATCTGGGATCAGTATGAGTGGTTTGAGACACTCTCTTGTGATATTGATCTGGGATCAATGAAACTGATATGGGATCAATATGAGTGGTTTGAGACACTTTCTTGTGTTATGGATCTGGGATCAATAAAACTGACTTCGAGTCAGTAAGAGTGATGTGACACACTCTCTTTAGATGAAACTAACTTTGGGTCAATGGAGAGTGGTATGAGACATTCTCGATCAATTCTTCTTCTTCATAATTCAGTAGAGCAGAGCAAAGCAAAGCAGAGCTTAACAGATCAGAGTAGAGCATAGCAGTGTAGGGCACGATGGCAGAGATAGTACAGTCAGACATATGGATCAGCGGATGGAGTTCTCCCTAGTTGAGAGGGAGTGTTAAAATTGGCAACTA
Source organism: Pinus taeda (assembly GCA_000404065.3). Taxonomy (NCBI): domain Eukaryota; kingdom Viridiplantae; phylum Streptophyta; class Pinopsida; order Pinales; family Pinaceae; genus Pinus; species Pinus taeda. The sequence continues at coordinate 84,625 of APFE031386957.1, forward strand.
GGGCCAAACTCCATGTGGGTTATCTTATTTATGGTAGCTGATATTTTTCTTGGATCCCTCTCATCGAGAGGTGTAAGATTGATCTAAAGATCATCCGATTTCGATAAGTATTTATGAAGATATGAATTTATTTTGATTATGGACGAATTGTCAAGTCGGCCAGCAACTTGTGTTGGCTCAGAAGCCCAACAGTCATGTCTTTCAACCTCTACGTTTTAGTATAAATAGAAGAGGACTTGAAGTCATTTGTCTCACACACACTCACTCTTGTGATCTCACTTCATCCTGTTTTGGGTTTGATGAAGATGAGAGCTAGAGGGAGTGCCGTAGGGTATACGCTGCCCTAGATAACATGCCCTAGATCTAAATGCAATCATGGGAGAATAAGCTGTACGTTGCTCAAAAATCTGGAAAAGCTGGAAAAGATAGAACTGCCAGAATTGACAAAAATGCGAGAAAAGCAGGAAATGCCAGAAATGCTGGAAATGCCAGAGAAACCCGAACTGCTAGAAAAGATGGAAAAGTCGGAACTGCCGGAAAAGCCGAACTGCTGGGACTGGTAGAACAACTGGGAACAGCTAGAATTGCCAGGAACAGCCGAAACTGCCAGGAACAGCCGGAACTGCTAGGAACAACCGAAACTGCTAGAACTTCCAGGAACTACGGAAACAACCAGAGCATTTGTTTCCAAAGAGAGCATCATGCAAGGGACAACTAACAAACATTGGGACAGTGTTATGGTACTTAGCAGCAAATACACCAAGCATTCAATGTTACAGCTAGCATGCAACAACAAGCATGCTAAGGACAACAAGCAAGCAAGGTGCAGCCAACGCATAGGTTAGGATGACAACATGGTGCAGCAATGGCACATAATGCAGTATAGTGATGGGTACAGTCATGATTAATGAAGCATGATGAGATGCAACATAGTGATGATGGGTGCAGCATTGTGCAACATGGTAAGGTGCAGCATGATGAGATGCAACATAGTGATGATGGGTGCAGCGTGGTGAGGTGTAGCATGATGACGAAATGCAGCACAATAATAGGTGAAGGAGTCACCTTTGATAATTAGTTGAAGCAGCATGTCTTCAACTAATCTCATGTATCATCTTCTTAGAGATGATCTATGCTTTTATCTAGATAACTCAAAACTTTTATTGTAAACGTACTATCTCTCTCTCTCTCTCTCTGCTGAATTGTTGAAGAACATATAAGAAGAATTGATCAAGGGTTTCCCCACATTGGGGATTGTCCCTGGCTAGTGCCACATCTTGTGTCCTCTTGTCTTGGCTTGTCTTTTGCGATTTATATTTATGTTCTATTTGTAGTTTAGTTTAATGTTGATGTGATTGCTAATCTGGAAAAGATATTGAGCTAACTGTGAAAATTGAAATAATTTGCTCTGGCATAGAACATACCTAAAATTAACAACAGATCATCAACTGAAGGAAAAACAAGCACACAAGTGACGCCGTTAGTTTTGGACTAATGTCCCCGGAAAAACCCAATGTGGGAAAATTGGTGCAGCGATCTGAGTGTTTTATTATTAAGCAGTTTCAGAATACAATTTGGGTCCCAGAAATGGCTCACCCAACAAAGAATGCCCTTGGCAGTAATACCTTTCAGTTGGAGACAGATATTCCAGCTGAATAATCACCAGATGAATAATCCCACAGCAACAATTGCAGCTCCCACAACTCTATGTCACTCTGATAGGGACTGCGTCGCCCTACCCGACACACCAGCATCCAGTCTGCCCCATGAAATTCCTCCCAACGTTGCCTCTTGGCTCCACATCAACTTTGTTAGTTTCTGCGTCAGCTTCTGGAGCTTCTGCGTCATCCCCTAGACACTCTAAGCCTCAGATGCTGGCATATCTTGGATCTGCGCAGTTCCCGGCTGCCTTTGCGCCAAACTCTCTGGGCTCTACATTGTCTCTCTGGTACTAACTCTGCGTCTCTGCTATGTATTCACTGCCCCTCGTTGTTGATCAGTGATTCTATCTCTCTTACCAAACCTCGCTCTAGAGAATAGAATGACTTGTCACTTTGGTGTGTTCTCCAACTCACCCTCAAGCCTCCTCTTATACTTTTCTCGTTGGTCCATCAATGGTCGAGATTAAATCTCTAATCAACATATAAGATTAGATTTGGCTTTATCCATGACTTTTGAAACCCGCTAACCCAGTTTTATATTAATACCCATTAATATTTTATTTTTCCTATGTTTAGACTTAGGAACTCCATTAAAAATATTAATTATTTTAATATCTCCCAAATCGGTTAGAATCTACCCAAACCATTTCCAGGTCTTAGAGATTTCATGTGCTTTAGCGCCTCCACCAATTTTCATGGCTAGAGCACATCCGATGCTACCCAAAGTCAACACTCCCTCATAGCGAGGACTGTGCTCTAGTAATACTCTACACTGAGCATCACTTTGATTATCCAACATCGCTCCTTGTGCTGATGCTAGGCCTCCTCCCCCAACATCCTCTACACTGCTACATCCTATACTGCTGCCCATGGCCCTGCCACTACCACTGTTACATATATACGGCAGCTCCCTCTTCATTCGTGCTGCTGCTGGTCCATCCTCCCAACACTGCATCCCCTCTCATCATGCTGCATCGTGCTGCCTATAGCACTGCCACTGCTAATTGTTGCACTACAACTCAATTATTGAGAAGTAAGTAACTAATCCACCCATCTCCGACATCCCTGTCAGGCTAGAGACACTTTCGATGTTGAAGCTCCCTCTGTCGCTAACAAGTGCTTCCTTTACTAACCTTTGCGCTGCTGCAACAACTCCCTGCGTCTCGCACCGTTTCACACCTCTCTGTGCCATATTGCACTGGTGCAACACTTCCGTGCCTCTCGTACCGTTCCACACCTGTCTGTGCCATCCTGCATTGGTGCAACACTCCCGTGCCTCTCGCACTGTTGCAGCCTGCTAGCCTTGCATTGTCCTGGGATTCTTGCACTGTAGCACTCTCTGTCGTTCCATCTGCGTTTGGCTCTACCGACATCTGCCAGTCCTACTACTCCTCTTCGGGGCTCCCATAGCAAGGTATAATCCAAGAGGTTGGGTACCTCAAGGATCCTACCCCTCATTGCCTTTAGTCCTCCTAACTACAGCTCGATGTCTCCCCACTTTTTCTCAAATGGCACATGAGCACTCATGGCACAATTGTCCTCCTCCTCGACTTCTTTCTCTGCTTTCGTAGGCTCTGCCTTCGAGTTCGAAGCCTCTCCCTTGCTCTTTTTCCTAGGACATTGGTTCGCAAAATGACCTAGTTCCACACAATGGAAGCACTTGACCTTGGAGAGGTCCTTCTTCTTCCTCTTCTCGTGCTTTCTCACAGATGCTAGAGCCGCATCCTCTTCTTCCTCCTCCTTGATTCTAACCCTTTTGTCGCTACTCCCCACCTTGGTCAACCATCTGATCTCTTCTTGACGAAGAGCTGACCACAATTTTTCCCAATATGGAAGACTCGTCCTACCCAATATGCTCTAGACAAATACTTCCCAATCCTCGAAAACTGTGTTCAGTGTTGTCCTCACCATCAATTCCTCATCCGACGTGGCCCCTATGGAAGTTAGGTGGTCACGGATCTCCTTGAAGCGACCAAGGAAGACATCTATCTGCTCTCCCTTTTGCATCTGGTATGCCTTTAGCTGAGTCTCCAGGACCATCTTCCTCTGCACGGAATTATGCTGGTATAATGTCTTTAAGGCATCCCACATCTCCATTGTCGTTTCCTTATCGGCAATATGTGGTACCACATGATCCTTGACCCCATCAAGGATGATGCACTTAGCTTTCGCCTTTGCCTCCTCATACCTTTCATTAGCTACCGGATCAACTAGGACAGCTATCACTCTCGTGACGAAGCCCTTGAGGAGATGTCTGTCTAGAATGGACAAGATCTTGGCCTTCCAGATCACAGAGTTGGACGCTCTGTCCAGCCTATCCTGATCTCTCAACCCATTCACGGTCATCTCACTATTCTTCTTTCGACTCCTCCGAGTCTCTCTACTTCCCTCCTGGAAGTCATCGGTTCAACTCCGGTTGAGTCTCTCAACTTGCCGTCTGGAATTTCTCGATTCGACTCCCTCTTAGTGTCGATTTCCCTTCTAGAAATCCCTCTGTCAACGTCAAGTTGCCTCACTCCAATCGTCTGTGAAACTGCACCACTGATATGGATTCCTTGGCTAGAAATCCACATCGGTAGCAACTCCCTCTACCTTGGTCTTGCCCTGTTAGGTACTGTTCTAACCACAATACCCCACCAGCTTCACTCCGCAAATTGCCCACAGCCTCCTATACCAAAGAATTCCGGCATTGACAAATCAGCTCCCCTAGCCAACTACGTCAATGCTCTTGGCGTCTGCGTGGCTTTGTGTGAGCATGATTCTGCCTCCCTTAGCCTCTACGCTGCCTTTCTCTGGCCCAAAATGATGACGCAATTTCTCTGTGTCAGTCTTTCCCCTGTCGCCTTCTGCAGCGATCAACTTTGTCACTCGGAACAACTAACTCTGCTGCTACTGCGCTGCTAGCTAATGCCTTCAGTTACCTTGTGATTTGCAACCACGCTCTAATACCATGTTGGAATTTCTAAGCTTAACTCATTAGAAATTCTTCTTGTACTATCTGGTTTATTTTTCGTACTTGTTTAATGACTTAACGAGTTATTTACCATGTGAATACTGTAAATAAGCTCAAGTACAGTATCAACATCTACAGATCATCAATTGAAGTAAAACATGCACACATGTGACACCGTTATTTTTGGACCAATGTGTTGATTTGGGGTAGCATCAGATGTGCTCTAGCCATGAAAATTGATGGAGAGGCTAAAGCACATGAGATCTCCAAGACTCGGAAATGGTTTGGGCAGAATCTAACCAGTTTGGGAGATATTAAAATAATTAATATTTTTAATGGAGTTCCTAAGTCTAAACTTAAGAAAATAAAATATTAATGTGAATTAATATAAAATTGAGTTAGAATGGTCCAAAAGTCCTGGATCAAGCCAAATCTAATCTTAGTCGTTGGTTAGAGATTTAATCTTGGTCGTTGATGTACTAACGAGAAAAGTATAAGAAGAGGCTTGAGGGTTAGATGGAGCACACACTGAGGGAGACCAGTCAGTTCGATTTCTGGAACAGGTTTAGATGAGAAATTCGAACTAGTGGTCTGGAGAGTGGCAGGTACAGAATAGTGAGTCGGGATCAGCACTAGAAGACCACCGCAGTGGCAAGAGAGGCAGACGTAGAGGCAGCAACAAATTATGTAGCCACTAGAGGGCTTGTGTGGGTGATGCAGGGAGGCCCAGGGCTAACGCCAAGTGTTTGGGAATGATGCAGAGGTCAGCGAGGCTGACACTGGGACTGAGAGAAGTGCTGGAGAAATTTTTTTCCCTCTGTTGGGTAAGCCAGGTTGGCACCATGTTGTACTGAAGAACTGCTGAATAATGGTGAACAGGTTTAGAAAACTACTTTTGAACCTATTTAGGAGGAAAATGGAGGCGACTAGGTTCATGTGCGATAATCAGAGTTGCATCAAGCTCTCTGAGAATCCTGTGATTCATGACTAGTCAAAGCATATTGATATCCAGTGTCACTTTGTTAGAGACTGTTTCCAACGAAGAGCTGTACAGTTGAGCTACATTCCTACAGGAGAACAGGTGGCGGACATCCTCGCCAAGGCCCTTGGAAGGACAAATTTTGATTACTTCAGGGAAAATATGGGGATGATAGTGAACCCGTTTCAGTAGTAGAAATGCGGGTGATAGCAGCACAGATGCAGAGGGAGTTGCAGTGCGGATGCAGTGTTGGGAGAAAGGACCAGCAGCAACACAGATGCAGAGGGAGCTGCCGTATAGATGCAACAGTGGCAGTAGCAGAGTCATGGGCAACAGTACAGGATGCAGCAACACAGAGGATGTTGGGCAGGGAGGCTTAGCATCAACACAGGGACCGATGCTGGATGATTAGGGTAATACTCAGTGAGGAGTATTACTAGAGCATAGTCCTCGCTAAGAGGGAGTGTTGATTTGGGGTAGCATCAGATGTGCTCTAGCCACGAAAATTGATGGAGAGGCTAAAGCACATGAGATCTCCAAGACCCAAAAATGGTTTTGGCCGAATCTAACCAGTTTGGGAGATATTAAAATATTAATATTTTTAATGGAGTTCCTAAGTCTAAACATAGGAAAAATAAAATATTAATGTGAATTAATATAAAACTGAGTTAGAATGGTCTAAAAGTCATGGATCAAGCCAAAACTAATCTTAGCCATTGATTAGAGATTTAATCTCAGCCGTTGATGGACCAACGAGAAAAGTATAAGAAGAGGCTTGACGGTCAGTTGGAGGACAAACTGAGGGAGACCAGTTAGTTCGATTTCTGGAGCGAGGCTAGCTGAGAAATTCAAACTAGTGTTCTGGAGAGGAGCGAGAGGTAGAAAGTATGGAACAAAGAGATATGATCAACACCAAAAGACTAGCGCAGAGGCAAGAGAGTCAGACGCAAAGGCAGCAGCAGACTGTGTAGTCATTAGAGGTCTTGCGTGGGTGACAGAAAGAGGCCTAGGGCTAACGCGAAGTGTCCGGGAGCTATGCAGAGGTCAGCTAGGCTGACGTTGGGATTGAGAGAAGTGCTGGAGAATTTTTTTCTCTCTGTTGGGTAATCTAGTTTGGCACCCTGTTGTACTAAAGAACTGTTGAATAATAAAATTCTCGCTTGCTGCACCGGTTTTCCCACATTGGATTTTTCTGGGGACTGTTGTCCAAAATATCTGTTTCGATGTGTTGATTCTTGAGCATGTATTTGTTTCTGCATTATGGTGTGATATCTGCAACATAATTTATTTTAATGTTTATTAAAGTAATTTCATAAATAACTTATTGTAAATAAGTAGGAAAAGTAAATCAGATGTTGTAGTGATAGAATTTTCACACAATGTCTCTGAAAAAACCCAATGCAGGAAAATTGGTGTAACTATTCAAAGGGTTTTATTATTATGCAATTTTCATAATACAACCAAGGTGCCAGAAATCAATGTGGAAAAAGTCGAAGTCGGGATTAAATCGGCAAGGGTCCAAAAGTTGAAAAAGTCGTTAAAGTCGGGAGTTTTTCGAAAAAGTCAGAAAAAAGTCGGCAAAATTAAATGGCCAGCCAAAAAAATCAAAAAATCGGGATTTATTCCCGACTTTTTCCACACTGCCAGAAATGGCTCACCTAACAGAGAATGCCCTCAGCAGTAGTACCTCTCTACGGAGATAGATATTCCGGATGAATAATCACCGGATGAACAATCCCACAACAACAATTGCAACTCCCACTTCTCTGCATCACTCTGATAGGGACTGCATCACCCTACCTGGCTCACCAACACCTAGTCTACCCCATGAAATTCCTCCTTGCGCTGCCTCTTGGCCCTGCGTCAGATTTGCTAGCTTCTGCATCAACTTCTGGAGCTTCTGCGTCATCCCCTAGACCCTCTGTGTCTCACACGCTGGCCTCTCCTGGCTTTGCGCAGCTCCTGGCTACCTCTACGTAGCACCCAACTGCCTTTGTGTCAACCTCTCCAGGCTCTGCGCTCTCTCTGGTACCAATTCTGCCTCTCTGCAATGTATTAACTGCCCCTCGCTGTTGATCACTGATTCTATCTCTCTTAGCAAACCTCGCTCTAGAGAATAGAATGATTGATCACTCTGGTGTGTCCTCCAACTGACCCTCAAGCCTCCTCTTATACTTTTCTCATTGGTCCATCAACGGTCGAGATTAAATCTGTAATCAATGGCTATGATTAGATTTGACTTGATGCATGACTTTTGGAACCTTCTAACCCAGTTTTATATTAATACCCATTAATATTTTATTTTTCCTAAATTTAGACTTAGGAACTCCATTAAAAATATTAATTATTTTAATATCTCCCAAACCGGTTAGAATCTGCCCAAACCATTTCTGGGTCTTGGAGATCTCATGTGCTTTAGCTTCTCCACCAATTTTCATGGCTAGAGCACATCCAATGCTACCCCAAATCAGCACCACATCTCCAATTACTAACTTGGGATGGTCCCCTTGAGTCAGATTGTGAGTTTCTAAACAAGGAACTTCGTCCTCTTGTGCTACTTCCTCTTGCATTTCTTCCTCTATTAGAAGTTCCTCAAGATTTCCATGGAGATTAGAACGAGAGCAACAACCAGTCCAGGCTATGCAGAGCCTAGCGAAGTCAGTACAGGGGCCAGAGGGACTGCGTCATCCACGCAAAGGCTGTTGGAATGAGGCAGAGGGTCCCATAGGCTGTGTAGTGCCTCAAACGGCTAACGCAGAGGGTCCTGGGGTTGACGCAAGTCAGCAGAAGGCTGATGCAGAGGCCAGAAGTGCCAACGCTGAGCTTCAATGGTGCCGAAGAGGGTTTCGTGGGATAGGTTTTTTGAATACCTGTTTCCGGATATAGAGGTATTGCTGACATGTATTTTTCTCTATCGAGTGAGCCGGCTAGGCACCCAATTGTACTCAGATAGACTGCATAATAATATACCCTCTGAATAGCTGCACTGGTTTCCTGCATTGGGTTTTTCCAGGGACATTTGTCCAAAAATAACGGTGCCACTTGTGTGCTTGTTTTCTTTTGGTTGATGATCTATAGATGTTGTGATTGTATTGTGTTTATTTCGGTATTTAAATGTATTAAATAACTTGTTCGAATTTAAACAAGTAGAAGAAATAAACCAGCAAAATACAGATTAATTTTCTAACAGATAGACTTAGAAAATTCAACATGCGGAAGAGAAATTCAGATATTTGAGACACATTTCTGTGTGGTGGACGAGCTTCCGAAAGCACTACTTTCTTGTGGTTATGTGAGCCACCTGTGGTACATTTCTCTGTGACATACAAACTTCCTGAGGCACAAAACTCTGCGATTATGTAGGCTCTCTGTGGAAGTGAGATCAAGGACTCTGAGGCAACGGGATTATGGACAGTATGAGGCATCTTATCTCTATAGTATGTGACATCTAAGAACAGGAATGTGACATCTTGTCAACAAATCTATGGAGGGCTGACTTAGCACTTGGGAAAGCTTATTGGTCAGTTTATCGATGACTGGGATCTCTCTTGTTGACTAAAGATTCTATAAGGATAGGATTGTTGGGCTTTCCCCTGGTCTCTGGCCTAATTTCTAGTGTCTCTTGTCTTTATGTGCATTGTACTTGTATAATTGCTTGATGACCTAATGAATGAAGTAAATATTAAATGAAAAACATGTATGAAAGTTACAAGTAATTATCATGATTAGAAATTCTTGTTTGCAAATGAATTTCAACACTAATTCGTTAATTAAATTAGATTAATTGAGGTAAATCGATTTTGTTCTAGTTCTAGAAAAGTCATGAGAAGGGGTCAAGATTATCTTAGCCATCGATTGGGATTAGATCGTGGTCGTTGGTTGTTCAATGAGAGATTATAAGAGAAAATCAATGGGGCTTTTGGAGACACACAAGGGGGTTCGAATTACCTAGTTGCGGTGAGAGCAAGGGAGACACCAACAAAAGGGTTTCAACAGAAAAGATTGAGGAGAGAATTTTTGGAGGAATTTTCTTCGTTGATTTCTAGTTTTCAATGAGAGGAAGGAGGTCGAATTCATCAACAAAAGAGAGGCCAAATCTGGTGGTGCAAGTAACCAGTTTGCCAGTGCGTGTGACAAAGGGGCTTCGTTTAGTTTCCAGTTGTCGGATCATCTCCCGAAAGAAGTGTGAGTTGGTCAGACGAGTTGTTATAGGTAGATTTGCTTGCAAGATAATTTCCCGAGGATTGTGCAAGTTATTGGAGTAGCCAGTGTGAGTTGTAGGAAGGAGTGTGAATAGCACAGACAAGTCGAGATTTTCTGTAGAGGGAGACTTTGTGGTTTCGAGGTCGATTTGGCCAAGGGAAAATAATTTGTTAGAGCTTTGCCAATGAAAGGCAAGTAGATTGTAATTCTCAATTTTTAATGAAGATTAATAATAAAACCCCCATCTGCAGAACTAGTTTTCTCCACACTGAGGTTTTTCCAAGGACATTTTTCCAAAAATATCAGTGTCAAAATTTTATGTGTGTGCATTATTGTCTTTGTTCTTGTTATTGTTTGTTAAAATTGCAGCAGTGATTTTATTCATTATTAGTCGTAATTAATTTTTGAAGGAAAATAATCTACAATAGATAGAAAAATAATTTCCAATTGTTGCAATTAAGGAAATTTCACACCAAGATCTAGTCTCTAGGTCCCAAAGATCTTTCCATAAGAAAATTTATTTTCTATTAAGCCTTGAATCTTGAAATCTAGTGGTTTCAGCAACAAATTGATTCTCTAGTTCCATCTCTATATGGGTTGGTTCACTAGATCCCATCGAGATCTTCTACGAGAGAAATTCCAACAAGGGAGCCTGGTGCCTAATTCCAGTGCTTGTCAAATACTTTTCAGAATGAAAGGACCACATATTTTAGATAAGCAAGGAGAAGAAATAATATCACAGGCCAAAAAAATTTCACACTCTAAGATTATGCTTTCCCTATAGAATCTGTGAAAATTCTATCACTGTAGTAACTGATTTACTTTTCCTACTTATTCCACCATAATTTATTCATGAAATCACTAAAATAAATATTAAAATAAATACTGTTGCAAATATCACACCATAATATAGAAACAAACATATGCACAAGAATTAACACATTGACATAGATGTTTTGGACTAATGTCCCTAGAAAAACCCATTGTGGGAAAACTGGTGCAATGAGGATTTTATTATTTAGCAATTTTCTAGTACAACAAGGTGCCAAACTGGCTTACCTACAGATAGAGAAATTCTTTAGCACTTCTTCTGAACCCAATGTCAGCCCTGTTGACCTTTGCGTGGCCCGAAACCCTCTGCATCAGCCCACTGAGGCTTTGCGCAGCCTCTCTGGCTCTTTGCGTCACTCCTGTAGCCTTTATGTGGATGACGTAGGCCCTTTTGGCTATGCGTTTGCCTCTCTCTGCCTCTGATCTCTCGTCTCTCTGTTCCGTACTTGCTGCCTCTTGATTGCTCACCAGACCACTGGTTTAATTTCTTAGCTAACCCTACTCCAGAAATTGAACTGACTGGTCTCCCTCAATTTGTTCTCCAAGTGACCCTCAAGCCTCCTCTTATACTTTTCTTGCTGACAAATCAATGGTCGGGATTAAGTCCCTAATCAATGGCTAAGATTAGATCTGGCTTGATCCATGACTTTTGGACCATTCTAACACAATTTTATATTAATACACATTAATATTTTATTTCCCCTAAGTTTAGACTTAGGGATTCCATTAAAAATATTAACTATTTTGATATCTCCCAAACTGTTTAGAATCTGCCCAAACCCTTTCTAGGTATTGTAGATCTCATGTGCCTTAGCCTCAACACCAAGTTTCGTGGCTAGAGCACATCCGATGCTACCCCAAATCAACACTCCCTCTTACCGAGGACTATGCTTTGGCAATACTCCTCATTGAGCATCACTCTGATCATCCGGCATCGGTTCCTGTGCTGATGCTAAGCCTTCCTGCCCAACATCCTCTGCACTGTTGTATCCTTTGTTGTTGCCCATGGCTCTGCCACTGCTGCATCTGTACGACAACTCCCTCTGCATTTGTGTTGTTGCTGGTCCTTTCTCCCAACACTACATCTACACTGCAACTCCCTCTTCATTCGTGCTGTTAACACACTCATTTCTACTTCTAAAAGGGGTTCTTTACCATCCTCATCTTTACCCTGAAGTAGTCAAATTTTGACTTTCCAAGGACCTTGGTGAGAATATCTACCACCTGTTCTCATGTAGGAGTGTAGTTCAACTGTACAACTCTTCATTGGACACAGAGTCTGACAAAGTGACTTCGGATACCAATATGCTTCGACCTATCATGAAACACTGGATTCTCAGAGTTTGATGCAACTGATTATTGCACATGATCCTGGTCGCTTCCATATTTCTTCTGAATAGGTTCACTAGCAGTTTTCTAAGCCATATGGCCTCACACAAAGCTATGCTTGCTGCCACATATTCTGCCTCAGATGAACTCAGAGCCACGAACTTCTGTTTCCTACTGCACCAGGAGGTCATTCCTGATCCAATGTTGAAAAAATACCTAGAGGTACTTTTTCGATCCACTAAACTTCTTGCCCAATCTGCATTAGTAAATCCACTCAACCTGATATCCTTCCACTTGGTGTATAAGAGCCCATAATCAACGGTTCCCTGTAAATACCCGAGAACGTGTTTGGCTGCTGCCTAGTGTGCCCTCTTTGGTTCCACCATGAACTGACTGAGGGTGTTGACAGCGTAGCAAATATCTGGCTTGGTATTGACCAGATACATCAGGGACCCTATGAGCTGCCAGTAAAGGGTGGGATCGACATCCTTGTCTTCTGATGCATCAATCTTCTTCCAGTTGGTGATCATTGACATAGCCATAGATCTACAGTGTCCCACCCCGAATCTTTTCAGGATTTTTGTAGCATATGTCCCTTGCCCAAGGAAGATTTCTCCTCTCTGCTGCCAAACTTCCAACCCTAGGAAGTAGTGCATTCTTCCCAGATTCTTCATATCGAACTCTATGGCTAGGTTCTTCTTGCAGTCCTCAATGAGTCTCGATGATCTTGTCAAAAGGAGATCATCCACATATAATGCTAAGCTAAGCGACTCATTCTCTATGACCAAATAGTAGAGATTTGGATCTGCGTCACTCTTGACAAACCCCATCTTCTGCAAGTAGCCATTTATTCGACCATACCATGCTCTCGGTGCCTGCTTCAGCCCATACAAAGCTTTCTTCAATCTGCATACATGAGACTTCTTCTCATGAGTTTCAAAGCCCTCTGGTTGTTCAATGTATACAACTTCTTCTATTACCCCGTTCAGAAATGTCGTCTTGACATCCATCTGATGGATCTCCCATCCCATTTGGGTTGCAAGAGATATCACGGTCCTAATAGATGTATACCTGGTTACCGGGGCGAAGGTTTCCTCATAGTCAATCCCTTCCTTTCTGGAGTACATTTTGCTTTGTTCCCCATGGTGATCTAAAAGTTCATATTCTCTTCTCGATATTCTGAGAAACACTCCCTGATTCTTGTCATATGCCACGAGGCTCCACTGTCTATATACCATACTTCTGATGATGCAGCACTAGTCATGCATGCCACTTCTTCCAGCCTGGAAGCCAACATAGAGAATTTGAAATCTCTCTCTCTTGTGCAATATTTTGAAAATTTGCTTGAGTCCCCTGAGGTGGATGTCTCTGCATCGTGGTCTCGACCCATAACTAATTTTCCCTTTCTGTCTCTGATTACTTGCTCTAATACCATGTGAAAATTCTATCACTGTAGTAATTGATTTACTTTTCCTACTTATTCCACCATAAGTTATTCATGAAATCACTTCAATAAATATTAAAATAAATACTGTTACAGATATCACACCATAATACAAAAACAAACATATGCACAAGAATTAGCACATTGACACAGATGTTTTGGACTAATGTCCCCGGAAAAACCCAAAGTGGGAAAATCGGTGTAGCAAGGGAGGATTTTATTATTCAACAATTTTCTAGTATAACAGGGTGCCAAATTGGCTTACCCACAGATAGACAAATTCTTCAGCACTTCTTTTGAACCCAACGTCAGCCCTACTGACCTCTGCGTGGCTTGAAGCCCTATGTATCAACGTACTGAGGCTCTGTGCAGCCTCTCTGGCTCTCTGCGTCACTCCTGTAGCCTCTGTATGTATGACACAAGCCCTTCTGGCTCTGCACAGCCTCTGTTGCCTCTGTGTGGCTCCTTCTGGTTCTGCGTGTGCCTCTCTCTTCTTCTGCGCTAATCTCCCGTCTATCTGTTCCGTACTTGATGCCTCCTGATTGCTCACCAGACCACTGGTTCAATTTCTCAACTAACCCCGCTCGAGAAATTGAAGTGACCCTCAAGCCTCCTCTTATACTTTTCTTGTTGACAAATCAATGACTGAGATTAAGTCCCTAATCAACAGCTAAGATTAGATCTGGTTTGATCCGTGACTTTTGGACTATTCTAACACAGTTTTATATTAATACACATTAAAATTTTATTTCCCCTAAGTTTAGACTTAGGGGCTGTATTAAAAATATTAATTATTTTAATATCTCCCAAACTGTTTAGAATCTGCCCAAACTCTCTCTGGGTATTGGAGATCTCATGTGCCTTAGCCTCTCCACCAAGTTTTGTGGCTAGAGCACATCTGATGCTACCCCAAATTAATAGAACCATGTATCTAGATTCCAAAAATAACTTGCCATGAAACATTTTCAACCTTGCATTCGACCACCCATTGAGCTGCCAAAACTATGTCTTGAGAAGCAACATCTATTAAACCAAATCCACCCTCATTCTTTGGAAGGGTACAAACCTTTCAATGGACCATTGGTAATCCACCCTCTCCTTCATGCTAGGCCCAAAGAGATGACCTATTTTCATCAATTTATTTCGGGATCCCTTTTAGTGTTTGTCTCTCCATTGCAACTATGTGGGATTAGTGTTTATAGAGACTTCAAATGAAGCTTCAGTATTGGGAGTATAAAAATAAAAAATCTCCCTTTTCTGGTGAATTGACTGTTGTCTCCAGAATCCTACAGGCTTCTGATACATGATTTCAGATCTAAGAGTACTGAAATAGAGGGTTTGAATTTTTCTCTGCTCCTTGTACATACTATTTCTTGTAAATATTTCTGCTCTTTGTAAATGATTTATTTTTAATATAAGATGTATTTTCTCAAAACAAAATAATAATCTCTATTCCCATTTAGTCTTGTCACTAGGTTCAAGCTCCTTTGATGGAGACCTTCAGAATCCTAGATTTGGTTGTTTTTCTCTCTTTCGAGTTCATGATGCATCTCTGTATGCTCAGGAGGGAAACTATTCTCTCTTTCAGTAAGGTTGGTCAAAACTTGTGCATATCTCTGACCCTGTTTGCTTGTTACAAGATTCTTGCTTCGCATACCAGTAAGAGTTTTGACAGCAACAAAAAATACAATGGTATAACATGTATTTCAAACAAAAGAAATATAGCAGCAGGCATTTTCATTTTATTTGTCTCTGCAAATTGTTCCTTTTTTGTAGAGTGTTTTTTTACGTATTGACTCATGATGATAAACTTTGTTAAATGTTGAACTAACCTTGTTCAAAGAATGTTTCAAAATACAGATGAAATCATTCATTCTTCATATGCACTCAATATGGTTATATTAAGAGAATCCATTTCCTTGTTAGAAATACAAAATCATTGTTTAGCCGCATATGCACATTTGTTTTCAGTGGACATAGAGTTGCTATATGCATTTAACTTGTTTTATGCAATTATTATATAAATAAATTCATAGAATTATTCTATAAGCTGAAAATGATCTCTGACAAACATTACTCATGTAGTTAAATTCTGTAAAATTTTGACCTTAATAAAAATTGTAATTACTGGGAGAGAAGTATCCTAAATTATGTTTCTGACAATGGCATTCAAAGTTGCGCCAATAGATGGCCTTAATAATATCTCCACTTTATCCAAATTGCAGCTTGGGTAACAATTAGGAAAGCATGCCAGCAATCATTATCTCGCAATGACCTTTAGCATTTTTTTGCATCAACTGCTGTCCCTCAATGCAGATTACCCTCAATAAATGCTACTTATTGTTAATTCAGATTTTCAAGTTTCAACGAAGTACCTGTCATTGTCTAGACATTTTTCTATCTCTTGAGATAGTCGTATGCTTGGACCAGCTCAAAATGTGACAAAAGAAGCACATATTCAATTTTTTTTGCTGATTAAAAAATGCATGGCAAACATTATCTCGCAATGACCTTTAGCATTTTTTTGCATCAACTGCTGTCCCTCAATGCAGATTACCCTCAATAAATGCTACTTATTGTTAATTCAGATTTTCAAGTTTCAACGAAGTACCTGTCATTGTCTAGACATTTTTCTATCTCTTGAGATAGTCGTATGCTTGGACCAGCTCAAAATGTGACAAAAGAAGCACATATTCAAATTTGTTTGCTGATTAAAAAATGCATGGCAAACAAACAGTATCGTTAGGTGCATCAATCCCATCTCGCAGGAAGTTTCTCTCTTGCACAAATTTAATCACACAGAAGAGCTGTTATTTTGTCCCCATGCAGCCTAAAGAAGTTCTCTAGATGGAATCAATAAAAACCCCTCACTAGCATCATATATTTTTTCCTAGAACGAAGCCCTGACTAGTCAGTAGTCACAATAGTGTCTCATCTATTTCATGAGTCAATCTGATTTCTAATTCATCACCAACATGCATTGTGCCTGTTATCCATTCTTCCTAGCCTTCCTCAGATGATAATCTCTTCCCTTGACTAGGAAGGTTCTGGTTTGTAATTCTTCCATTTTGTATGTCAGTTTTCTTTGTAATAAGTTGAATCTGAGATACTCCCCTGTTTCTTGTATTTTATATATGAAGGTCCTTGGAACAGCTGGCATGCCCCTTCATGGAATTGAGGTGAAAGTTGTAGACCCAGAAAGAGGTGCCACTCTAAAGCCTGGGGAAAAGGGCCTTATCAAAGTCCGTGGGCCACAGCTCATGAAAGGCTATTACAAGGTAAAATGACTCAACTTTCAATCATCTTCATTTCTGGGCACCTACATGGAATATGAACCCAAGAAAATTTTCTTCTCAGCTTTCTTTTCCAGTTCTTTTGGCTGTGTTTCTATGCTATTAATTTATAGTTTAGCATCAGATAAGAATTTGAGTAATATTTAACATATGAAGTTCGTAGAATACTTGTGTGCTATGATTCTGTAGTCCCTAGTGTCACATATTGACCCCAAATTTCTAGCACATGAATTCATTTTGGTTGCACAGATTTTTTCTTCATATTCAATCTTTGAATTTCTTGTTGCTTTATTTCTTTTCTGTCTTGTTAAAAGATACTCCGACTTTCCTTTTTTTGTTTGGGGGAGGGTTGTGGTGAAAATGTTACTTATATCAATACAAAGGAAACAATACAATGAAAGAGCACATACAGAAGGAACTCAAATCTACTTAATCTGGAAGTTTATGTTTAAAAATAAAGACGTCATGTTAAATGGATATTTTGTTTTCATAAGCTGTTTAAAAGGTACATGATGGTTCAATCTTCTAATTATGGAAAACAAAATCTATAGGAGAGATTTTTCTTAAAACATTATGTGATCCTGTAATGGTGAAAGAAGTTCTCCTATTAAAGGAAGTCTTCCTAGATTTATGATAGTGGTCACAACCTTGGCATACATTTTTGGCCATCTTAACACAGAAAGACTTTATAACTAGAAAATAATATTTTCCTTCTTCACCTTCTCCAAAGGAATCAACTTTCCCAAGCAGACTTCTTTTTCATTTTGTTTGTAGTCATTCAATGACTAAGGATTCATCATTCAATGACTAGGGATTCACTCAGCTCCTTTCCTCCACATGCATCAAGTATCATGTAGATCAATCTCTCATTAAAGCACACAAATATTTGCTTTGCTCTTGATGGGCTTGCAATAGGTTCCTATCATATAGTTATGCCAGCACAATTTTTTTCTGTCTGCCTGAAGGTCCATTTTAAGCTCAGAAAAAGGATTTCCAAATTCCGGGATCCCCTGGAGCAGAGTCAAAACATTTGTTTGTAGAACCTAAACCTTTTTGTGAGATGAGAGATGATGAGGTGGATGCCTTCATGTGAAGGCAGGATCTTGCCTTTGCCTTCGTTGCTACCTTCATGTATATTTCTCACCTTTGCATTCATGTGCTGCTTTAGCCTTTAAGGGGGAAGCAGACCCTGATGAATATGCATTGGACTTAAGTATCTTCATTGCCTTATAATTATCTATAGTTATTAAAAAGCATCAACAAAAGGGTCATTATGAACCTACTTTGTTTAAATACTTCTCCCCTTCCTCCTTGGAATGCAGAAGAGGATAAAGAAATCAATTGAATTTTCAGATTTTGTTTTTCTCCTATGTATGGATTGTCATAGTGTCTTCAGTGCATCTGTTGGATTGTCAATCGGAACAGCTCCTATTGTACATGCGAACCCTTTACTCTCATTGTATTGTTTTGAGCTTGTTTCTTTCTTTTCAATAATTAGTGTGATGAGATTGCAGTTCTGGTTTTCTTATTTCAGCAAAGTAGTTGGTAGTTGTTAAGTACGTGAGATATTAACATATTTATAGTAGCGATTTCATTTTGAATAGTTATTGTTTCTTTTGATCAGAAGACAATTGCAGAAACTGCCAAACCAACATTACCCATTTCTCCAAAGAAAGATAAGCTGAAAGCCTTGTTGGAAGATTACATCCTCAGTTCAAGTTTCAATACATTAGTAGGGTTCTTAGTGGAGTATTTGGCATAAGAATTTGAACCCTGGAAACTTGCCAAACAATTTTGGCACTGTTGTCAAAGATGTGTGCCTCACAACTATTGGAAGCATCAAATGAGCATAACACAAATAAGATGATGTAAGATGATTTTATTAATGTCTGTTGATGTGAGTAGCATCGGAAGGTCTTCTACCATTGTTTGGTGTCTTAGCATGTGGAGGACATTATTTGCCTCTTTTAGTTACTTTTTCCTAAGTTTAACTTAGGAAAAGTACAATAATTAAAGTCAATTAATTATTGTGCACTATTGGGTTATTTTCTTAGGATAAATAATCTAATTATTTAGGTGACTTAAAAATAATCTCAACCCTTGATCTTCAAGATGTTTCTAGAAGGAAGATTCAAGATGTTTCTATAGGGGAGATTGGGGTTAGAGATTTGGACTTGTTGACTGCTGGAGTAGCACCTGACGATTATTTGACGACTCCATGCCCAAGGATGATCCAGAGGACACTTGTACCATTAGATGTCATCAGTCAACAGAGTTTTTTAACTCTCCTTCTATCTTCTCATCATATTTCTTCTTTGTACCCAGATTCCACACCCTACGGGGAATTGTAATAAGTGATGCTAGTATGATGTTTCTTGAATTTGTAACAGGTCTAAGATGTGGGACTCGATCAGCAAACGAGTACACCTTGGAGTGTTTTTTTTATCCGGTGAATTATCCCTTTCTTTTCCCTTCTTTTTCAGAGGGGGATAATTCTCTGGATTTTTTCACTCGTGCACAACCCAAAGCCGAGATGACAGTTTGAAGATTGAACCCCTGACACATCTTAGTCTCTAGGGTCGATGTATATTACCATACTAGATCACACGTAAAGTTTCGTGGAATTTGGCTAGGTCGAAGTAGGATTTTTTAATAGTTAAAAATTTCCCGCAAAACGGGATTTTTTAATTATTTTTTATATAAAGACATAAATAAGTGGCATTAGGAGATACCTGGGGCGTATGACCAATCAAAATTCATCCTCAGAGGCCCAGCATTCTCCTAGAGCCTACTTTGGGGGTCAAAAAATGACTCAAAGTCCCTCAAAAGGCAATTTTTCCAGTGACAGTGGCAAAAATG
>APFE031386957.1:122825-198505 GCA_000404065.3 Pinus taeda
AGTGTGATCTCGGAAAATCAGAAACATTGAGAAAAATATTTAGTTTTTCGGCTAAAGCTAACTTTGAGCCACAAGGTTCAATTTTTTTTTAAATATTTAGTTTTTTTGGTAAAGCTAACTTCGAGCCATAAGGTTCGTTTTTCTTGCATGTCCGTGTTGGGTTTTGTGTTTTGTGTTTTGTAGGGAAAAAGAGGTTTCTCAAGGCAAGCACTCAACCCAAAGCCCCCCCCCCGCTCTCTCTCTCTCTCTCTCAAATTTTTTGTATAGATCAATTGGTTCAAAGCTATTTTAAGAGAGTAGAGGTCTTGGGTTCAAATCTCCATTTTGTGGGGCGTTTTTTTTTCATTCCCGCACATTCGCGCACTTTTGCCGGCCAACTTTCAAACAAAATTTTTCCAAAAAGCCATAACTTCTTCATCCGGAAGAGCCTTTTTCAGAGGCCGTTTTTTTTTTTAAAACAGCCTAATTTTTCGAGATCTATCCATTGGAATACTTACTTTCAGCATCTTCAGCTTCAGTTTTTTAAAAAAATGGAAAGTCCATGCCAAGTCATTCTTGACAGCACTAACTACTTCCAATGGGTATCCTACATGGAAGATTTACTTAGAAGTAAAGGTCTCTACAGAATAGCCACGGGCCAAGAGAAGAAACCAAAAGATGAAGACAAGGTTGCAAAATGGGAAAATAGACAAGATCAAGCACGTGGTTTGATAGAGATGTCTATTTCTCTTGATCTTAGATTCCATATTGCAGAACTTGATACTCCTCATGAAGCATTGGAACAAATCACTAAAGTTTTTGGGATTAAAAATGAAATTAGTGCCCATCAACTTGAAAATGAGTTGCTTACATTGGATCCTAATAATTTTTCTTGCATTGAAGATTTCTTGTCCAAATTCAAGACCCTTAGATATCTCTTGGAAGGTGGTAAGGTTAAGAAAGAAGATAGTAACCTTATTTATTCCATCCTTACTAAGTTGGGACCAGCCTACTCTGTATTTGTTTCCACCTTCCATTCTACAAGGGAAGCTTTCATTTGTCAAGGAAAAGACTACAAGGCCCCTTCCTTTGACTCTTTTTGTAATTCTTTAATAAGAGAACAAGAAAAACTCTTACACCTTGGTCTTCTTAATCTTGGAAACTCTTCCAAGAAAGCGTTAGCCGCCCAGCAGCAACCAAATTTAAAGAATCCTAAGAAGTCATATCCTAAAAAGAATGGTCCTAAACCAAACAGGGGTCCTAAGCAAACTCAGTCTCAAAATGGAAGATCATTTCAGCAAAATGATAAGACCAATAAAAACAAATGGAAGAAGACTGATAGACATTGTAACTTTTGTAATCGAGATGGCCACTTAGAATCTAAATGCTTTAAGAAGATGGAAGCCTTGGAAGCCGCAATGAAGAAACATAACATCCATGTTGAGCATTCTTCTACTTCAACTTCAACTTCATCTTCAGGAATGGCACTTTCTGCATGTCGTTGTAATCATCTCAGTTTGGTTATGCATTAAATGTATCTTCTTCTTCTCATTCTCATGAGTGGCTCATTGATTCTGGAGCCTCTTATCACATGGCCAAAAACAAAGCCATGTTTTCTTCTTTACATGATTGTAACACCAAAAATATATATGTTGGTGATGATAGATCTCTTAATGTTGTAAGGACTGGAACTGTTCATCTAGAAAATGGTCAGTTTAATGATGTATTATGTGTTCCAACCTTATCCAGCAACCTTCTATCTGTATATCAGATAACTCATTCAGGTGAAGGTAAAATTGTTGAATTTTCACCTCATGATGTTGTAATCAAGGATCTAAGAGATCCTAAACAGATTGTAGCTACTGGTATTACTGATGATTCCACAAGGTTGTATAAGTTTCACAACTTTGGGTCATCAAATCTTCCCTCAGTATTTGTTGCTCATAATGATGAAGTGAGCAAACTTTGGCATGAGCAATTTTGTCACTTAAACTATCGCTCCCTTCAGCATCTATGTAAAGAAAATATGGTGACAGGTCTTCCTATGGTATCTTGCAGAGATGGTGTTTGTTTTGGATGTGTACTCGGAAAACATCATCGGGACAGTTTTGAAAAATGTGCCTCTTGGCACGCCTTAGACCCTTTACAGCTTGTGCACAGTGATTTATTGTGGTCCACTTCCTGTTGCTTCATTCTCTGGCTGCAAGTATTTCTTAACTTTCATGATGATTTCTCCAGACGCACTTGGGTATACTTCTTAAAACTCAAGAGCGAAGTATTTAACACATTTTTGGCCTTCAAAGCCTTTGTTGAAAAACAATCTGGACATCAAATTCTTAAGCTAAGAACTGATAATGGTGGAGAATATGTTAAAAACACATTCATCAACTTTTGCACCGAAAATGGAATTCAAATGCAACATACTGTTCCATACACTCCACAACAAAATGGTGTAGCTGAAAGGAAAAATCGCACCTTAAAGGAAATGGCTAATTGTATGCTGCAATCTAAAGGACTCAGTCTTAGTTTTGGGCCGAAGCAATTAATTGTGCAAATTATATAATAAATCGCACTCCTACTAAGGTTCTAAAGAATATCACTCCAGAAGAAGCTTGGAGTTCCATTAAACCAGATGTAAGTCACTTTCGTATTTTTGGAAGTGAAGCATGGGCCCATATTCCAGATGAAAAGCATAAAGCTTTAGAACCTAAGAGTGAGAAATGTACTTTTGTTGGATATTCTGAAGATGTAAAAGGTTATAGACTTATTCCATTTAAGTCCAAAAATGTTATCATTAGAAGAGATGTAAAATTTGATGAAAATAAATCGGCCTGCGAGCCTAGTCCGGCGGATGTGCCACCTCTTCCTATCTCTTCTACTTTTGAAAACATTTCTTCTTCAGATGATGAAAGTGAGGATGACAATCCTCCCCCACCTTCTCAGGATCCTCAACTTCCAAGATGGGTCTGTGCTACTCGGGATGCAGCAGGTGATCTTGCCGGTGATCCTACAGATCAACGACGTACACGTTCTCAGTTTGAAAGGGCCTCTTCTTTACTGGCTCAAGCTCCAGTAAATCATGATCCTGACACTTTTGCAGAAGCTTCAGGCCATCCACATTGGGAAGCAGCTATGAATGAAGAATATCATTCATTGTTGGCAAATGATACATGGGATCTTGTTCCTCTACCAAAGGGACGCAAACTTGTTAGATGTAAATGGGTTTACAGAACCAAGTATGGACCAGATGGGAAAGTTGATAAACATAAAGCTCGTCTTGTTGCTAAGGGATTTTCACAGGTTGAAGGCATTGACTACACTGAAACCTTCTCCCCTGTTGCCAAAATGAACTCTATCCGCCTTGCTCTTTCCCTTGCTGCCTCTTTAAAATGGGAAGTCCATCAGATGGATGTTAAATCTGCCTTCTTGCATGGGGACTTGCATGAAGAAATCTATATGGAACAACCCATTGGCTTCATCCAAACAGACTCCAGCCTTGTATGTCGACTTAAGAAATCTCTTTATGGTCTCAAGCAAGCTCCTCGGGCTTGGTATGCCAAAATGGATAGCTTTCTTTTAGAATCTGGCTTTTCTAGGTGTTATTCTGACAATACTGTCTACACCAAGAAAGTGGGCAACTCTCTTATCATCCTTGTTCTTTATGTTGATGATCTTATTCTTACTGGTAGTGATCCCAACCTTATAAACCATGTGAAGTCCAGCCTTAAAAAGAAATTTGAAATGACAGACTTAGGACACTTACACTATTTTCTCGGTCTTCAAGTCTTGCAATCCAAGGAGGGTATTTCCCTTTCCCAGTCCAAGTATGCTTGTGATATTCTTTGTCACTTTCACATGGAAGATTGTAAGCCAGCTCGTTCTCCCTTTCAGTCTGGAGTCAAACTTTCAGTCTCTTGTACTTCTCCTGAAGTTGATGCTACCTTATACCGTCAACTTGTAGGAAAACTCTTGTATTTAAACCATACTCGTCCTGACCTTTCCTTTGTTGTTGGCCTTGTTGCTCGTTTTATGCAAAACCCCCGTGAAAGTCATTGGAAAGCAGCTAAAAGAATACTTCGTTATGTTCGAGGTACAATATAGTTTGGGATTCATTACAGTGCCAAAGCAGCTCCTCTATTAGTTGGTTTCACTGATTCTGATTGGGCTGGTGACCCTGATGATCGGAAGTCTACTGCCGGTTATGTCTTCACTCTTGGTTCAGGACCTATTACATGGGCTTGTAAGAAACAGGCTGCCATTTCTCTTTCGTCAGCAGAAGCAGAGTATCGTGGTGCCGTGGAAGCTAGTAAGGAAGCCTTGTGGCTTCGTCAGATCCTATCAGAATTTGGCTTTGAGCAGCAGCATCCGACTACACTTTGGTGTGATAATCAAAGTGCCATTCAGCTTTGCAAAGATCCAGTTCAGCATCAGCGCAGCAAACACATTGAACTTCACATGCACTTCATCAGAAAGCTCATTCATGACCATGTTCTTGAAGTGCAATATTGTTCAACAGATGATCAGGTTGCAGACATCTTCACAAAGGCTCTCACAGAGGCGAAGTTCACTAAACTTCGATATATGCTTGGAGTTCAGGAAGTTGTCACTAAGGGGGGATAGGCTCTAGTGCCTCCTTCCTTCTCCTATTGTGTCATATTTGTAAATCCTTCAATTCTATCCCAAGTTGTTCTTAAGGGGGGATGTTAGGATATTCCGACACATAGGAAATAGTTAAGTTCAACTTGGTCTAGTATAGAGTTAGGTATAGAGTTAGGTAAAGTGTGTTTCTTTACCGTTGTACATTTTGTAACTTACAATCCGACGGTCACGATATGTAGTGATCCGACGGTTCATTCTCTCCTCGGTATTACCGACACTTGATCCGTGGCTTGACACCCGATTGGTCCATGAATTCTATTTAAAGCGCATGGAGGGTCATTTGGAGGTTAACCGTGCATGAGAGAAGCTTATGTAAATTTTCATTCTTTTATTAATAAATTGCCTGTAGTAGCCACGTTGGCGCAGGCCGTGGACTGTTTCCCTCTCTGAGGGTTTTAACCACGTCAAAATACTGGTGTATTGATCTGTGATCTGTTTGTGAGCGGTATCCTTCTGGTGTTCTGTCTGAGGAACTTACCCTGTAAATTCCTACACATCTGGCTCTACTTGGGGACACGTTGCTGCACTGTAGGAATGTGAGAATCCAGAATCTACATCCATGCAGCACATAACAAAATATAAGTAGTGTCCATCCAAAAAAATCATCATATAACATTAAGCACATGAAAGATATAAGTTCTTCATTTATTAACTATCTAGAAAAGCAAATCTAATCCTAAAACATAAATGAAAACGCTGAAAAAACAAGGAGTAAGGTTAGAAATACAGAGGATGCCCCATGGCATAAGATGTGTTCAATATAGTGTATACTGAGCATTTGTCTGCTTTTAGGCAAATCTGTCAGCTACTTGTCGAATGTACCATGTCCAATTCTGCATATGGTAGGACTTTTTCCTATCTGAAAATCAAGCTACTTACGGCCGTCTGATGCATCAAATCTGCTTCTCGTTCTATTTCTTTTGCGCTTTTTCTTCTTGGCAGGCTGTATCACTGATGACGTGGAACTTTCTACTTCAAAGCTATCAGATGAAGTATGTAAGATATGTTTGACATGTCTTTCTTCATTCTGCATCTGTCCTGTAAAGGATGATGGATCAATCTCATAGGTGCCATGAGTTATAACTTGATCTTCAATGACTAGTGGATTAACCGTGTGTGCATCAATCTGATTATTAATTTCCCTTTCATCCAAGTCAATTTCAATGGAACAAAGAACCTCATAACAAGATGGAGCTTGCTGTAACAGATAAGGAGGCTCCTGATCTATTGGCATTCCTCGATTTCTTTCATCTCCCGATTGCTGTTGAAATTTCTGAAATTGTATTTTAGTGGCATCCATCTAATTAGAGTGCTCAACCTTTATAGCACTGATTTCCCTGGCATGGTCTTCCTCCATGGTCAGTGACTTAGTCTGAAGACATATCTGATTAGCTTCCATATCTTTTATTACTTTATCGTCTTTTTCCTTTATGGTCGTCAAGCAATGCTGCATAGAGTTTATCTCTTTCTTATGATTTGCTTGCATGTTCGTCATATTTTCCTCTAAGCCTGATAACTTGCTTTGCATAAAACTAATTTCTGTGTCATGATTAGTTTTCATGGCCTCAATTTCCTTAGCATGCTGATTTTGCATAATCTCCATCTCCTTATTACGTTTTTCCAGGTGGGTGCATAAAGTTCTCACATCATTAGCGTAATTAGTTTGATTGATCTCCATATTTTTTACTAGCCGCATTAGTTCTTGTATAATTTGCTTTTGATCTTCCTTTTCATTGTCAACATTGTTTTTACAATTTGTCCCTGCTTTTCCACTATCATAGATTTGATCTGCAATGGTATAGGTGGATTGCACATTCTGTTATGAAGAATTGTCTTGGAATCTTTCATCGACAGCTGGACCTTTACAAGATTACTTTCATTCTGTTGCACAATTTTAGCGGCACAAGGCGAGCTATCTGGATCACCATATCTATCTTTAAAAGCATCGACAATGTCTTGTAAAGAAGTGAAAGAATCTTCAGGACAATTATTAAACCAATTCAAAGCATCACCCTTTAAAGAATGGACAAATAGACGCATCTTGACATCTTCATGATTATATTGAGGAAGTCTACAATATATGATCATTACACAAGTACACTTGTTTAAATGTTGTCTAATAGCGACTGAATCACCACCCGAGAACAAAAATAATTTACAGATGGCCTCTTTCGGAAAATCATGGAGATTATCAGTAAAATGACATGGTTTAAATGAATAATCCATGATGAATAACTAGGGACCAAATGGATGATAGAACAAGATCTATGCTCAAAAAAATCAATAGATGAAAGAAGTGGAGTCGCCACTTGAACAATGAATCTAATTCTAGGATCCAAAAAGCAACAAACAAGCTGATATGAAGGAGGCTTCTTGTCTGGGAAAAATAAAAGAAATGGAGTTGCCACCCAAACAAGAAATGAACCGAAGAGTAGTTGCTGATATGACGAAAGATAAGGTGATGAAAAGATCAAAAGACGCCAAAGAATGTTGGCTGTTTGACAGGCTAATGAATGGCGTAAAAGATGAGATGATGCCAAAATTTTTTGACTCTGCCAGCTCAAATGAAAAATAAGAAAGAAGAAATAATGATGAATGTCGAATAAACCAAGGACAGAAAAACTCTATCTCCAGCAACGACGCCAAAAAATGTTGGCGCACGGATTGTCACGACAACACTCAAATCGAGGGCTGTCACCCTGATCCCCGATCTCTTCGTTTAAGCCACGCTGCTCCAACACTTGCAAACAAAAGAAAAAAAAGAAAAAAATCACGCTGCTCCTCCATGCTAAAACCTGCAAACCCAACGTTTCCATTCCATTCTCCTTTGCTGTTCCACGCATTTTATTTTTCTTTTCTGCATCCAATACGTAGCCAACTCCATCGTTCCAACAGATTTTTTCACTCCTCCAGACATTGTCTTTCTCCTACGTGAAGCCCTCATCTATCTGTTGCAACCCTATCAAACTCAACTCCACGCAGCAGCAACCTTCAACGAGTTCCTCTTGACCGCCGTCCAGCTCTCACGCAAACCTGCACTCAAGCAAACAATAAAAATCAAAAGAAAAATATATACGCTCAGTTCATTTTGATTTTCTGCATTTTAATTTATGGCTAATGTAAGTTAGTATAGCATATTATATAGTTTCATTTCAGTTCACTTAAGTTTTAATTACATTATATTTTATTTAGTTAGGTTTGAGTTTTAGATATATTCGAATCATTTTATTGTTTTTTAGATTTTTATTTGTTTTTTTTATTTAGATTTAAAAGTTCTATTTAGATTTTAGACTTTCACTTTCCATATATTTTAGATTTTACTTTTAAGTTTAGAATTTTAAAAAATCATAAAAAATTAAAAGTTTAGTTTTTTTTTTTCTTTTAGAAATTCAATTATTATTAGTTTTAGATTTCAAGTTCTGAATCTTTATAAAATAAAAAATATCTATTTTCATTAGACTAGCTTTAGTTTCAAGTTTAGTCTTATTTTATTTTTTATAAATTTCATTTAAAATTAAAAAATCAAAAGCATAAAAAAGTTAGTCCTTATTTAGGATTTTGTTCTATAGTTTAGATTTTTAGATTTAATTTTGATTTTGATTTGATTTATATTTAGGTCTGAGTTTTATTTTTAGAATTTAGGTTTATGTTTTATTTTACTTTAGAATAAATCAAAAAAATAAATAAAAGATAATAAAAAATAAAAAATTTCATAAAAGCTTTAAAAAGTTCCTTTTTATTTTTATTAGATTTTAGTTTCGATTAGATTTTAATTTTTTGTTTTATTTTTGTTTTTTTTTACTTAGAATCATAAAAAATATTTAAAAATAAAAAAATAAAAAAAATTGCAAAGGCTTAACAATAAAATTGAAAATTTATTTTTGGCAACTTTTGCAGTTTTTATGTTCCATTTCTCTATAGCTAAATGCACTTAAATGTTTAGTTGAAGTTAGCCATGTGAAAGTGGTAACTGATCAGCATTTAAATTTTATGATCATTTAAAGCATTTAATTTTCTTGAAGTTTAATTGTTGGATCATCGTTAAAGCATTGTCAATTTACTGGATATCCTGCATTGCTTGGGTTTGATGATAAATGATTGTTCTACATGGTTTATATTTCTGCAATATTCAATAAATAATCATTTAATCATTAGCTCCTTAAGGCACTAGTCTATTAGCTTAATAAAATCAATTAAATGCTTGTTTCCCCTCGTGTCTCCCAACCCAACTGGTCCACAGTTGGTTATCCATTGTCCCATAGGGTGTACCCCCCTTAGCCGCGAGAGACAGGCTTAAACGGAGAGATCGGGGATCAGGGTGACAGCCCCCGGTCTGAGCGTTGTCGTGACAATCTGTGCGACAACAAGACCCTCAGGACATCTCATGAACAAGAGCCAACAGTGGTAGAGGAGAGGGAGCAAGAGGCTCCTAAGGCTGAGCAAGGACTAGCAACACTAGTAGGGACATGTTATTTTTTGTAGCATTGGATGGTGTTCTAGCCTCAAACTTAGTGGAGAGGCTAAAACACAAGATATCCCCAAAATCCAGAAATCATTTCTAGAAATTCCACCTAGAGACAACTCAATTAAATTAATTGATCGATAATTAAATTATGCTTAAGTTTAACTTAAGGAGATCTATCAATTAATAGGAATTAATTGAGAAAGTTGAGAATTCTTTAGAAACTCACATGGATTGACTTAGAGATGATCTCAACCATCAGTTAAGATTTAATCGTGGTCGTTGAAGTCTCAACTGGAGATTATAAGAGGATGTCAATGGGGTTGATGGAGAACACACTTGGAGAGAGGTTCCTAGGCAGAGGTCCAATGTCTAGCAACTAAGCAAAGAGTTCGAGCTAGAGAGCGGACGCAGAGAAAGTGAGTCCAAAGGAAGATTTCCGGTTCTAGAGAGGCAACAACAAGTGTCAAAGGTATTCCACAAGGTGTTATGCAGGGTCTGCACAGAGGCTTCAGCACAATAGTTCGATTTAGTTGGAGAGGAAGTTGATTAAGCTTCTAGATTCTGGGAAAGTCTTCCAGAGGTTCGAAGATCACTTCCAGCACAAAGATAGGTGGGATTTCTTGATCAAAGGTAGAACAAAGCCACACGTGTGAGGGTCTGCGCAACATTAGCACAAAAGAGCATGTGCAAGGGTTAGGCGACCGATTTTCTAAGGGAGCCAAGTGTCAGGGTTATAGGTGGAGAGATAAATTTTCTCTCGTATTATTTTTGTCAGATATTTGCTAATTGGATAGTCAACTGGGCATCCAAAGATTGTACTGAGAATTTCACTGTTGTATAATAATAAAAACCCTCAACTACTACACTGGTTTTCCCACATTGGGTTTTTCCAAGGACAATTTTCCAAAAATTATTGTCATTTTTTATGTGTGTGTGCTAACATTTTCTCAGTTTCCAACATTTTATTTCCACAGTATTTTTATGGTGAAAAATTGCAGTGTAATTTATTCAATATTTTTCGTAGCATATAAACTGCATAATTAATTTACAGTTAGAAGAATAAATTTCCAGTGGTTGCAATTAGACTTCTAAATTTTCATGAGACATTGCCAACAAATTCTGAGGATGAGTTAGATATTCCTTTGAGTTCTACCAGAAGGAGGTTGAGATGGGCCAAATAGACATTGAGGGATGTTGAGGAGCATGTGCAAGCTCCTAGCAACACCTTCAGGAAGAGAAGACCACCAACTAGATATTCCAGTTATCTGGCAATATCGAGTAGCGTCTACGAGTTTGAGCCATCCACTTTTGAGGAGGCTATAGGTGAGCAGGTCTAGAGGGATGCCATGATAGAGGAATGTAGCTCCATCATCAGCAATGATGTTTGGGATATAGTGTCGAGACCAGAGGGGAAGTCTATGGTCACTTCTTGATGGATATACAAGATCCAACATGGAGCAAATGGCAATATCAAGAAGTATGAAGCAAGGTTTGTGCCAAGAGGGTTCTCTTAGACGAAGGGAGTAGATTATGAGGAGACGTTCGCACCCATCGCATGTCCATTGCTTCAAAGATGGGGTGGAGGATACATTAAATGGATATGAAGAATGCTTTCCTCAACGTGATTATTAAGCAAGAGGTGTATATCAAGCAGCCTCAGGGTTTTGAGGTGCATGGGAGACATTCCCATGTATGCAAGTTGAAGAAGGCCCTTTATAGGCTGAAACAGGGTTCGTGTTGATATTATGCTAGGATCGATGCATATCTTCTTGGTTTGGGCTTCAGTAAGTGTGAGGCAAATCCCAACTTGTACTTTGTGCTTGTTGTGGTTTAAAGCTCACCTTGGTATTATATGTTGACGATCTCTTCTTGACAGGATTGGAGAAGCTCATACATTGAGATCTTGATTTTGAATTCCACATGAAGGACATCGGCTTTGTTACCACAAAATTTAGCAGGCCTTGGACAGGGAACCCTACAAGGCAAAAGCTAAACCAAGTGATAACAATGGGGTAGTGACCCATTGTCATCATAGCCAAAACGCCCTGCGCTTTACGAATTTTCACTGATGGGAGGAATCTTGGTAGGATAAGATCACCTATGAAATACATTCAAAGGATGGAGAATAAGGTGATCAGCTAGGATATTCTTAAGAAAGACTCAATATTTGGTTCAAGGCTTCACTATGAAGCAATCAATTTTCTACAAGAAGACCTAGACAGATGTGCACAAGACCTAGTGTTTGATGAGTTAGGCGAATGTTGGAGCTCCCAAAAGTCATGGAAAGAAGAAGAGGTTCCTTATGATTGATTTTGACAAGGTTAAGACTCATCAAACCTTCAAGGAAGTCCTCAAGTTGAGAGAAGAAAACTAGGGTTTCCATCTTAGGGAAAGCACCTAGGGCAAGAGATTTTATGGATGAAATTGAAGTGGTTACCCAATAAAATAAGAGATATTGTAGCCAAGACAATTCTCTTGATGTTTAGACTCTCCAACCACTAAAAATCTTCTCCCTTAGAATTTCACACCAAGCCCTAGTCGACTAATCTAGCCTTAAAATGACTAAATTTTAGGAGAGAGAAAATATGGATGAAAAATAAGATTGATCACCAATGGTTTGGACTAGTGCCTTGTCCGTTGGGTATATGGACTCAAGGATGTCAAAGATAAGCCAATCTTGTTCCTGAGGAGGCTGAAATTTGATGCCCTAGCACAAATTTCAAGCATATACCTACTCAAGGAATAATGGAGTTTATGGGAAGAGCTTCAAAGAGTTTTCACCACTAGGACAATCCTTGTTGATTTCTGTAGCATCGAATGTTCTCTTGCCTCGAGATTTTGCAGAGAGGATAAGGCACATGCATTCTCCAATACCCATAAATCATTTGGGAAAATTCCACCCAGAGATGATTTAATTAAAATAATTAATTTTTTAAAATGGTTCCCTAAGTCTAAACTTGGGAAATCTAGTTATTTAAAGGGTATTAATTAAATCAGGCGAGAATCTTCTAGAAGAAGACATGGATCGATTTCCAGTTAATCTTAGCCATCGATTATGTTTTAATCTTGGTCATTGGTGCTCTAACAGAAGATTATAAGAAGTCGATGGGTAGATGGAGAACACACCATAATAGATACTCAGTTGCTCAAGCAGATCGATTTTCTCAGTGGCTGAAGTTCAGCAAGAGAAAATCGAATCAGAGAGTGAGTTGCAGGTGGGAGAGAGAGGGCATCAACATAGTCAGAGAGTGTAGGACAAATCTGGAGGAGGCAACGCAGAGGAGAGAAGTAGAGTTGGGATGCAGAAGGGTTGACGCATGGCCTACGCTCACTGCGTAGAGGGTGACGCAAAAAGGCCAATGAAAGAGGCAGGAGGTCCTCTTCAGAGTTAGAAAATGCTATGGATTGTGAGAAAATCACCAATAAATTCTCTCAATGATTCTTCCCTTATTTTGTCTTGTCCAGAAATTGTTGTTGAAGATTAATAAAAGAAACCCTCATCTGGTGCGCCGGTTTTCCCACATTGTGTTTTCCTTGGGACAATTGTCCAAAAATAATTGTCACTGTGGTTATATATGTGCTAGTATTTTCCTTGCAATTACTTTCCGCATAATTTTATTTGTGAACACTGCAATGTATGTCTTTTGATGTTTGTCATAGAAAATTGTAAATAATTTGTTTAAGTAATTTAACAAATAGAGGAAATATTATCAGTTATTGCAGTATGATTCAGGATCACCGAATTTTCACATGGTATCAGAGCATTGATCGTGAGAAGGAGAGCTCAAAGAAGAAAGGAAGAAGGGGGTTCGACATCCAGACTTGGTAGCAGCTCCAAATCCCAGAGGCAACGCAGGTTTGGGTCAAGGAGGTCGAAGTTTTGAGTGAGATCGATTTCTCTAAGTGAGTTGACAGAGAAATTGGATTCTCTAGATCAAATCTTTCCAGAGGCAGAAGGGAGCAACGCAGTTTCCTTGTAGAGCAGATCTTCAACTGGGACGCAGTTATTTTGCAGCGGTTGTTGACAGAACAATGTCAGAAAAAAGGAGAATAGAACATGAAGTTATGGATAATCAGAAGCCTCAGAATTATCTTCCAGATTGGAAGATGAGTTTGCATGTATGTCAAGATCAGCTTCAACTAGTGTTTGGTATATTAATAGCGGAGCTTCAGCTCATATGACTGGAGTAAGGGAATATTTCTCGAGCTATCAAGAGGAGAAAATGGACTGTCAAATCACTATGGGCAACAAAACTAAGTGTACTCTAGTAGGGAGAGGCACCATAGATTTTCAAACGGAAGCATGAACTAGCACTAGCGCCACAAATGTGCGACATGTGCCAGGATTGGGTATGAACCTAATCTCAGTGTCCCACTTGTAGGACAAGGGATATGATGTGTACTGTGTGGGAAAGAAAGTGTATGTCAAGCATCCCACCTGGAAGAAGGTGAGACAGATTGGAGCTTGAAGCAACATACTATATAGGTTGCAAATTGATTATCCAATGGCACTAATAGGCGATGATGACAACAGTAGGAAGGAGTTGAATGAACTATGGCACAGAAGGATGGGGCACTTGCACCATGGAGCACTTAATATGCTCAAAGAGATTGTAACAGGATCATATTCGTACCAAGTTCCAGCTCTCAGCAATGAGCACGACGATCTATGCTAAGGATGTGTACTTGGGAAGTACACAAAAGCAGTGTTTCCCAGAAGTGACAACAGTCAAAGGAGTGTTGGTTGATACACTCAGATATTTGCGGTCCTATGTCCACTAGAGCTCTTAGTGGTGGCGAGTATTTCGTCACCTTTATTTATGACCATTCCAAAAGGACTTGGATCTACTTCTTAAGACCATAGATGAGGTCGTTGATCGATTTCGAGAGTTCAAGGCTCTTGTAGAAAACATGACAGGGAAAAAGATCAAGTTACTACGTTTAGATAATGGTGGAGAATACACGAATAGAGACTTCACAAATTTCTGCGCAAAGGAAGGAATCAAAAGAGAGTGGACAACTCCCTACAATCCACAGGAGAATGGAGTAGTGGAACGAAAGAACAAATCTATAGTCAGGGCAGCAAAGGCCATGTTGTATGATTAAGATCTACCTAGATTTTTGTGGGCAGAAGCATGCAACACAATAGTGTACATTCAAAATAGGACACCTCATAGAGCTTCGGGGAAGAAAACCCCAGAGGGAGTCTTCACTGGAAAGAAACCTGAGGTAAGTCATTTGAGGATATTCGAGAGTGTAGCCTATTGTCACATTCCAGATGAAAAGCGCAATAAGTTGGATCAAACTACAGAAAGGGTGTGTCTTGTAGGGTATAGCGGGACCTCAAAGGCATACAGAATCTACATTCATGGCACCAGGAAGATTGTAGTAATGCAAGATGTAAAGTTCATGGAAGACCGAGCTTTCAGAAGATCTTGAGAGATGCTTGCAAGAGATCAATCATCAGATGTTCCATTAGTCCAACAACAGCAGGGACCGCAGGGAGAACAAGCAGGGGGACAATCATAAGATTCGAGTACAGTGACTAGTACGACCATCTCCTCAATAGTAGGAGATCCAGGAAGTCCTTAGTAGACAGAGCTGTAGAAATAGGTAAAGGAACATATTGAACCTCCCACCACCATGGTAGGACCAGTGGGGAAGTGCGTCAGACCTAAAAGAATGCAAAAGAGTTTGTTGGAGCTCCTAGAACCAACAAGAGGCAGCGCAGGCAGCCAGACAAATACCATACCTTGGTAGCTCAAGTTGGAAAACCCTCCGGTTCTCAGGAAGTCGCACAACATCAAGTGTGGGTAGATTCCATGGTAGAAGAGTACAGTTCTATCATGATAAATGATGTTTGGGAGGTGATGCCTAGACCCGAAGATAGATCAGTGGTGGGTTCCAAATGGATCTACAAGATCAAGTACGCTGCAGATGGCAATGTAGAGAAGTACAAGGATAGATTCATGGCAAAGGGGTATGCACAAAAAGAAGGAATAGACTATGAGGAGACCTTTGCCCCAGTTACCAAATATACCTCTATCAAATCCGTCATATCTCTAGCAACACAGATTGGATGGGAAATTCACCAGATGGACGTGAAGACATCATTCTTAAACGAGGTGATAGAAGAAGAGGTGTACATAGAGCACTCACTTATCTAGATTGAAGAAAGCCCAGTATGGGCTCAAGCAGGCACCCAGGGCATGGTACAATCGGATTGACAATTACTTGCAACGGTTGGGATTCATCAAGAGTGATGCAAATCCCAATCTCTACTACCTGATGGTGGAGAGTGAGCCTGTCATTCTGGTTTTATATGTAGATGATCAATTTTTGATAGGATCATCGAGGCTTATAAAGCACTGCAAAAGGAACCTTTCAGCAGAATTCGACATGAAGGATATGGGGTTGATGCACTATCTTTTGGGCTTGGATGTTTGGTAGAAGAATGGGGAAATATTCTTCGAACAAGGGAGATATGCTACAAAAATTTTGAAGAGATTCAAAATGCTGGATTGCAGACCCATGGCGACACCCATGATTACCAACTGGAAAAAGATAGATGCTTCAAGGGACAAGGAAGTCGACCCCACCTTGTACAGACAGTTATTTGGGTCACTCATGTATTTGGTCAACACCAGAACAGACATCTATTTCACTTCAATACCCTTAGTCAGTTCATGGTAGAATTGAAAAGGGTACATTGGGCAGCAACTAGGCACATTCTCGGATATGTAAGTGGAACAGTCGGACTCGGGTTGAAATATATGCGAGAAGATGACGTCAGGTTAAGCAGATTCACAAATGCAGATTGGGAAAGTAGTTCAGTGGACAGGAAAAGTACCTTCGGGTACTACTTTAACGTTGGATCAGGGATGATCTCTTGGTGCAACAGAAAGCAGAATATATCGCGCCCAGCACAGCCATGTGCGAAGCCATATGGCTTAGGAAATTGTTGGTGATTTTGTTCAGGAAGAAGATGGGAGTGATCAGTATTTATTGTGATAATCAGAGTTGCATAAAACTCTCTGAGGATCCAATATTTCATGATAGGTCGAAGCACATTGATATCAGATGTCATTTTATCAGAGATTGTATTCAACGTGGGCAGTCCAACTGCAATATGTTCCCATAGGTGATCATGTAGCAGACATACTCACGAAATCTCGAGGGAGAGCTAAGTTGATGCAATTTAGAGAACATATGGGTATGGTGGAGAATACATTTCAATATATTCTCAGCAGTGGCAGTTAAGAAGGAGTTGCAGTAGTTGACAACAGTTCAGCAGGGTCAACAGCAGTACAAGCGCAACTCATATCAGAGTTGCGCAATAGTTGGTGGGCAGTAGAGCTAGACATCATCAACGCAGCAGGAGATGGTGCAGAGACAGAGTGATGCTTCATTGGGTTGCAGTACTAGAGCACATTCCTCGCTAATAGGGAGTGTTGATTTCTGTAGAATCAGTTGTGCTCTTGCCTTGAGATTTTGCAGAGAGGCTAAGACACATTCATTCTCCAATACCCAGAAATCGTTTGGGAAACTACCACCTAGAGATGATTTAATTAAAATAATTAACTTTTTTAAACGCTTCCCTAAGTCTAAACTTAGGAAATCTGGTTAATTACAAGGTGTTAATTAAATCAAGTGAGAATCTTCTAGAAGAAGACATGGATCGATTTCCAGTTAATCTTAGCCATTGATTATGTTTTAATCTTGATCGTTGGTGCTCCAACAGAAGATTATAAGAAGAAGTCGATGGGTAGATGGAGAACACACCAGAGCATATATTCAATTGCTCAAGCAGATCGATTTTCTCATTGGCTGATGTTCAGCAAGAGAAAATCGAATCAGAGAGTGAATTGCAGGTGGGAGAGAGAGGGCATCAGCATAGTCAGAGATTGCAAGACAAATCAAGAGGAGGCAACACAGAGGAGAAATACAAAGTTGGGACGCAGTAGGGTTGACACAGGGCCTATGCTGTCATTGTGTAGAGGGTGATGCAGAAAGGCCAGCGAAAGACACAAGAGGTCCTCTTCGCAGTCAACAAACACTGTGGATTGTGAGAAAATCACCAGTAAAATTATGTCAATGATTCTTCCCCTATTTTGTCTTGTACATAAATTATTGTTGAAGATTAATAAAAGAAACCCTTATCTGTTGCACCAGTTTTCCCACATTGGATTTTTCCGGGGACAATTGTCCAAAAATAATTGTGTTACTGTGGTTATATATGTGTTAGTATTTTCCTTGCATTTTCTTTCCACAAAATTTTATTTGTGAAGACTACAGTGTATGTATTTTGATGTTTGTTGTCGAAAACTGCAAATAATTTGTTTAAGTAATTTAACAAATAGAAGAAATATTATTAGTTACTGCAGTAGGATTCAGGATCACCGAATTTTCACAATCCTTATAATTTCATTTATGAGTAACGTATGCAATTTTCCTTTAGCTAACATTAAATAGATATTAAACAAAATTAGGGCACAATTTAGTGTAAACTAGAATTAATCACTCCATACATTAGACACAAAAACAAAGATCTTCAACAATTAAGAGCACTTACAAGAATATTTTGCAAGAAATCCATCCATTATGCTAAGAATAGCTCCAAAGAATATCAAAAAATCAGCTCCAAACATGTGTAATTTAGCTTAGAAGCCCCTTAAGTTATAAAATAATGTGCAACAAAGCCTCTAGGTCATAGGTCGACCTAGTAACCAATGTGAAATGAAGATAAATCTCCAACAAGAGGGCCAAAACATTGACGTCATGCATGTATAGGCCTCTAGAGGACTAACGTTCAGGCCTTCTTGTGCCATGTCAAGTGTAGAGGGCCTATAAAATCATGATGGAGGGCTTGGCCCCTCTATCTCAATGCAAATCATCCTGTGTACCCCCAAATATGGTTTGGGGCGCAAAACTAGGTCTCATGGATCTCCAAGTGGCAAAATACTTGTCTTTGCTCCAATGTTGAAGGCACTGAAGATGGTGCTAGCCCTCCCATGTCTCAAGGTATGAGACAAACCTCATTTGGGCCTTGGGTTAACTACTTGACCCTCGTGAAGTGCTTGTTGATTGGGGGCACACTGGTCCAAGTGCATCATCCCATGGATAATATAGGGAAAAATGCAGAAGGTGTGGGTGTTGAAGGTGCCCATGCCTATGATTGATGCTCTAAAATGCCCCTGAGTCCCATGGCTCTCAATGCATCACCTGTGGGTGTCAATATGTCCCTCTGGAGGACTTGGGTCCTTGTTAAGTTGCCCAAACCTATAGATGGAACCTGTTACCCACCAAATGTGGTTACCCCTTGGAGAACTTTTCTCCTAATCATCTTTCGACCGACAGCCAACAAATCCTATTAGCCATCTTGTAGCCGATGTAATGTGTCACTTTATCTTTGCCACCTGCATCAGTTGTATGTCTCCTCGCCCATTTGTTAAGAGCACATGTTAGAAGGTGGGAAATTTGATACAAAGGCATGTTATTCATTATTGGAATCAATTTCTTATGATTGTTTTTAATTTGGGCATTTGACATGGATTATTGGGTGACTTGGAAGAAAGAAGGGTTTTGTCTGTGGTTTTGTTCCCTCACCTTAAATGGAGGTTTAATTTTCTATCCTAGTCAAGTGGGACCTCCCATAATGGCCCATGGCTTTAGGAAGGGCTCTACTGTGGAAACCCCTATTGAGATAGCATGGTCCCATTTTCCCATTCCCTACTTATCATTTCCCTCCATGCATTACGAGCCTTATACTCCACCTTACCTCTCTTGGTCCATTGGGTTCTAATACCCCCTCTTCCCTTGTCCACATATTTGGGTTAGGCTTGGATGTAGAAATTAATGTGTAGATTCAATATTGCTCATGGAATTTACTAAATCACAAGACTTGAAGCTACTCTACTGATATGCAAAAGTTAATTCACCATCTAAAACAAGAATCATAGACATGCAAAAGGAAACGTCACAAATGCATAGAGATTTATCTAAGGGAAAGCAACTGCTCAAAACCCCTTACTATATGTATTGCATTAATAAGAGAATAGAGAAGAAATACAATTCTTGCTCTAGCCAGAGCACACCCTACAAGTGTATACTCTATCCCTTTGCCTGAGTGACTAAACCTGGCCCAACACTTAGCCAATTTCAAGCCTTCCCAAGCTCCTATTTCCTTGCGCTATTCCCTTGGGAAATTGCCCCTATTTTTTTAGAAATTTCACACCAAGGAATTGCGCAATAGCCTTAGGTCAATCTCTAACTACATGCACCACATGTATGCATGGGAATATGATACAACTGATAGTACATTGTCTAGGAATCTCCATCTCAACTGGGTAACTCGAATTCTCTGCATGCAACAATTATTTTGGGTTCATTGATCAGTTAACAATTATTTTGGGTTCATTGATCAGCTAACTGGTTGAACACATCCACAACTTGAACTCCACTAGTTCTTCTGACAGTTAGAACTAGTTAAACTAACAATAACTCAAATTAACCTAAATAGATTGCTACAAATTAGCAATCAACCATTTAGAATTGAACTCAAGTGTCTCCGACTCGAATTTACTAAGTTAATTGAGTGACAAGAGCCATGTCACCTCAGTTAACTATCTCCAAGTATCCTGCTGAAATAGAAATACGAATTTTAATCTAGTTTGACCAAGGCAAAACTAGATTTTCTTGTTGCATTTTCAACACTCCATCTTAGCAAGAAAGGGATTATCAAATACCCCAATCTTGCTTCTGTGGAACTCGAATTTGCCTCTTGACAAGGCCTTTGTCAAAATATCTAAATCTTGTTCCTCTGTTGGAATGTACTGCAACAACATAATACGCCTTTGCACACAATCTCGTAGATGGTGATATCGAATGTTGATATGCTTGGATCGATCATGAAATACTAGATTCTCAGAGTTTGATACAAATTTGATTGTCACTGTAATTCACAATAGGATCCATCTTCTAACCAAACAACCCAACAAGAATCTTTCTCACCTAGATAGCCTCACATGTTGCTTGACTTGTAGCCATGTACTCTGCTTCTGATGAATTAAGTGCCATAGATCTTTGCTTCCTACTGTACCAAGAAACCGTTGTTGACCCAACACTGAAAATTCCTCCTGATATGCTCTTCATGTCTAATGGAATCCCTACCCAATCTGCATCTATGAAGCCTTGGAACTTCACTCCCTCTATCTGTCTGTACAAAATACCAAACTAAGTGGTGCCTCTGAGGTATCTCAACACATGCTTTGCTACCTTCTAATACAGTTTGGTTGGCTTAACCATTGCTTGACTAAGCTGGTTGACTGCATAACACATGTCTTGTCATGTGTTCACCAAATACATAAGTGAGCCCACAATCTGCTTGTAAATGGTAGCCTCCACTACTTCACCTGAAGTAGTATTCTCTTTCCTCTAGTTTCTTGCTAGAGGAGTCTCCATGGGTTTGCACTTGTCCATGTGGAACATCTAAACTATCTCGTTGGCATATTTTCCCTAAGAGACAAACGGTTCCCCATCTCCTTGCCATACTTTCAAAACCAAGGAACTAGTGCATGAGGCCCATGTCCTTCATCTCGAATTCTCTTGCAAGGTCCTCCTTGCAAGATCTGATCAACTGCTCATCACCAGTAAGGAACAAATCATCAACATATAACACAATAATCAATAATTTACCTTCTACCATAATGTGATAAAGGTTTGCATCTGCTTTACTTTTGATGAAGCCCAAACCGGTGAGATAGCTATCAATCTAGATATACCAAGCACGAGGTGCTTGCTTGAGTCCATATAACGCTCGCTTGAGTCTGCACACATGTGACTCTCAGTCAAAAGTCTCAAACCCCTCTGACTGTTCAATATACATCTCCTCCTCAATAACTCCTTTGAGGAATGTTGTCTTCACATCTATCTGGTGGATCTTCCACCCCATCTACGCTGACAGTGCTAGAATTGACCTGATAGATGAGTACCTTGCTACTGGAGCAAAGATCTCCTCATAGTCAATTCCCTCAACCTGAGAGAACCCCTTGGCCACAAATTTGGCCTTGTGTTTCTCTATGCTTCCGTCTGTTGCATGCTTTACCTTGTAAACCCATATCGAACCAACCATTGATTTGTCTGTTGGTCTTGGGACCACTTCTCAACCATTGTTTCTAACAATGGAATCATATTCCTCTACCATAGCATCAACCCATATCGGTTTCTCTTCAACTTCTTCGAATGAGGATGGCTTAGTCTCTACAAGATCACTCATCAAAGCCATGTAGCTAGTGGACCGATTATGAAAATTCCAGTACCGGAATCCTATCGCAGCGATTGATATTATTTATCCTAATTGTTAATTAATAATTAACATTTTATCTGCTATGACAAATATCGAAATAAATACATTGCAACCTCACAAATAAAATACTGTGGAAAAAATAATGCACTGGAAACTAAGAAATGCTAGCACACACATAAAAAATAACACAATTGTTTTTGGACAAAAGTCCCTGGAAAAACCCCCAACTTGGGAAAACCGGTTCAACAACAGAGGGTTTTATTATTATGCAGCAATGAGAAATTCTGAGTACAACTGGATGTCGAAATCTGGAAATCCTATAGAGAAAAGTACTGGAATAAATCTAGTGATAAATTTTCCTCACCCCATAGGCAAACTCCCGACACGACTTGCCTTAAGAAATTCGACCCTCTGACCCTCTACGTTAGCCTATGTGTTGCTCTGCGCAACCCGCTTGTCATGTAGCCTCAGACTGGTCTCTGATGAAATTGTTCTGCCTTTTGCTGATTGGAAAGATGCTTCTCCGACTCTGGGACTCCTTCCCGGCCTCTAGAATTGAAAATGTCTCTCCCTCAGCGAATCGATCTTGCCTTTAGAGGTTGTCGCATTGTCCCAACGTCAGCCTCTCTGTGGCTCTTCTGCCACTCTGCAAATGCACTCATTGGATGTGGAATGCCTCCTCCAGCCTTATTGTCTTTTTCCCTCTCTCATTGCTTTGATCTCTTGCTCTCTCTCCGGCAATTGACTGCTGCTACTTTGGAAATCGATCTGCTCTAGTGTCTTCTCCATCACCACATCGATCTCCTCTTATAATCCTCTGTTGGAGCACGAACGACCAAGATTAAAACTTAATCAATGGCTAGGATGATCTCTGGATCGATCCATGTGTGTTTTTGGATGGTTCTCGCCTTGACTTAATTAATACTGATTAATTAACCATATTCCCTAAGTTTAGACTTAGGAAATATTTAAACACTAGTTAGTAATCTAATTAAGTCATTTCTAGGTGGAATTTCTAGAAACAACTTATGGGTTTTGGAGATCTCATGTATTCTAGCCTCTCCACCAAATTTCTTGGCTAGAACACATTCGATGCTGTTAAAACTAACACTTCCTCTTAGCGAGGAATGTGTTCTAGTGCTGCACTCCTTGCCATAACATCCTTTCTTTGCATCATCTCCTGTCACGCTGCTGATGTCTGGCCATACTACCCACCAACCACTGCGCAACTCTAATATATGTTGCATTTGTGTTGTTGCTGATAGTGCCATATCGCTGCCAACACTGCATTTGCA
The DNA here is from genome assembly GCA_000404065.3 of Pinus taeda. Classification (NCBI taxonomy): domain Eukaryota; kingdom Viridiplantae; phylum Streptophyta; class Pinopsida; order Pinales; family Pinaceae; genus Pinus; species Pinus taeda. The sequence continues at coordinate 145,528 of APFE031386957.1, forward strand.
ATGCAACTCCCTCTCATTTGTTGTTGTTGCAATTGCAACATTTGAAACTGAAAAGCATCCAATATTGAATCAACTGTGATTGGTATAATGCGTCTATCACCCGAGTCTCTGACCACTGCTAGTATCTGCACTGTCACTGAAGAATCTACATTATTGTTGACTCTGCACTGCGCTCCCCATCATCTCATTGCTACTAGTCTCTACAACTGTCACTTTGGCATCTGACTGCATCAACTGTCACTGATCCATCCTGCTACTAAATATTGTGGGCTCCCTTTGCAAGGTATTGATCCATGAGTTGGACTCCGTAAGGATCCTACGCATTTGTAGCACTCTGGGGCTACAACACCAAGTCATCCCACCTCACTCTTGGAGGTATATCGTGTTGGGAAATCCATAGAAGAGGCAATTAAATGATTTCCCTTATTATAACATTAACTTGTGATGTTTTCATTATTAGTGCTAGATATTTCAATTATTTTTCCTTATCATCAAGATTAATGCCAAGAAACAAATAGAAGAGAACACAAGATGTAGACAGGCTGCCAGGGCAAAACCCCACTCTAGGGGAAAACCCAGTCAAAATTCTTCCTTCAATAGATTCAAGATGAGACGACCAAGACCCTTACAACTTAGACTCGACACTGCCTCCATCAAGTCATCCTTCTTTCATTGTGTTTGCATACCGAGGTTCATATCATTGTGTTAACACTAAATACCGATACTTCATTACTGCAGTACCACTGAGATCTTCTTACTATGGAACCTTCTCACTGTGGTGTCAACGAAACTTCATCACTGTAATGGGACCAAACTATAGTATTACCCAAACTGTGAGATTTTGTAAACACCGAATCACTAAAATGACATTACAGTGGAAGCGTTTAACTGTGGTAACATAGCACCGAACTATGGGGGGCATAGTACCGAACTGTGGTACTTGTGGAAACACCGAAATCATTAAAGCTCTTGTTGATAATGCCACCAAAACATCATTTCTGAGATCATCGCAATCTTCTTGTGAAATCCAAGGTTCTGTTGCATCCAATGTTGCACGAAGCAGGGACATTTTTTGGAAGCGGGGACGCGGAAGCGTCATTTTCCAAAAATCTAGGAAGCGAAGCGTTTGCTATATATATATTATATTTTTTTTACATTTATACTCAAAACAAACATCCCAAATACCAAATTAGTTGTAGAAGACATGAAAACATGCATATTTTTGCATAAATCAAGATAGATATAACATCCATTGTACATTAATGATTAATTATCCGAGCATCAACCATCTAGAATCAAGATTCTTCTCCTCTTGTCTAGCCTTTGCCTCTACCTCGATTGTCTAGGGATATTAGTCAACATTTCCCAATTTTGATCAAACTACCTAATTCAAGACTTCAAATATGGTAGAAAAAGCTTAACATGCTTGATCAATGATTTTGACTTGATTGAAAGGTAATTTTTTGCTAAGGGCGTGCCGCGTGACAAGGGAGTTCAACAATTAACACCACCAACACTAGGGTACATATAGGGTTTGGTGCTCTTGATTAAATGCTAATCGCATACCTTCATACTTGATATAATCTAATGAAATGCCATAATCCCATTGATCCTGAATTCCTGAAAACTGTTAAGTCTACTGAATTTTGAATAGGATATGAAATTCTATTTTCTCCATATGAAGTCCAATGAGGTTGGAACCACTCTCAAACATCCTGAGTCATTTCATGGTAATGTTAAAAATTTAAGTAAAATGATGAAAATGAAAAATAAAGGAGAATGTCACTTTTACTTTAAGAATTTAACATTACCATGAGGGAGCATTTGCTATATTTATATTGTTTGCCTTCATTTCTCACCCTAACCCAAGGTGGACCCACCCCCAACAAGCAAACTCACCTAAAATTAAAAAAAAAAAATTGATTAAAAAAACGATTTTCTAAACAGCACGAAGCTTTTCTGGAATCGTACAGAAGCTTACGAAAGCGCCACGCTTCGTACTGCTGAAGCGCCGTATGAAGCACGCTTCGGAGGTCCAGAAGCGTGCTTCCGAGCCACGCTTCCGAAAAGTCTAGGAAGCGGCAAAAAAATTCGAAAGCGCGCTTCGGGCGAAGCTTCCTAGGCGCTTCTGCACAGGACGCGCTTCCGAGCTTGGAACTGGGGGGGGCGCGCTTCGTGCAACATTGGTTGCATCACTAAAAATATTCTCTCTGAATTGTTGTTCGAACTTATCTCACTAAGAATTCCGAACTTATTTTCTAGCCTTGAATTCCTGCCACTGCCTAGAACTTCTTATAACTTTTAGAATCCATCAAAGACATGATGACAAGACTACTAAACCAAAAATCAACCTCAGGACTAGCCCTGACAATCCCCAACCGGGACTGACATTTTGTCAAACACTTGGCATCAATGCAATTGACAGGTCTAGGTTACCAGACAGAGCATGAATGATTGAAAACCCTTATGAAACATGACAAGAAGGATCACCACCTTCTCCATTGAACTGTTATAACATCAATCAGATCTTGCATCCATCAATTTAACAATTACAAGTAAAAACATGAGATAACCATGACATGAACCAATCAATTAACCAAGCTTATAACCAGCGTAAAACCATGTAAATAATAGAGATATAGTAGCCATTAAATCCACATATAAATAATTGTAGAAGCAAGAGAACTTAACTTTCATTAATCATAAGCAAATCCAACCAAGTTCGGGACTTCCACGTACCACCCAATCATAGACATGGCTGAACCAAATCTTTCTTTCAGCGAGCCACCCCCGGGCCATATTCCAAGCATGAATATGGGATCTAATCGGTAAACCAATCCAAAAACAACCAAGGGAATCCAGACGTTAAACCACCTTCACCCTCACCAAACCGTGATCACACCAAAACCGGTGCTTCGAACACAACTGAACCGAACTTGGAATGCCAACTGGAATCCATCACTACCCTAGAGGAATTTTTTGTCTCCTTGTCTCTCAAGCTTTACCGCAATTCAATCCCAGATCACTAGGCCCTAAACCGAGACTAGTGTCTCAGGGTTTACCGCAATCCAAACCTGGATCACTAGGCCCTAAACCGTGACTTCTCCCTCAGGCTTTACAGTGTATCCCGCCAAAACCGGTCAAGGGTTTCCTAGGCCTTTGGGAATGAACCTTAAGACCACCTCCGCCCTGGATCCCGAAATCCATCTGGCAAACCAAAGCTCAAAATGGAGATAAACATCCCAACATACCATGGCATCCAGAAAAGGGCAAGGCTGGGCTGAAAACCATTGTCATAACCCGGCAAAACCATGCCACACAGCAAGAGAACCATACACCAACATGCAAAACCATGCATGTCAAAAATAGTGAGGAAATCATAGATGCAATATGTTACCTGCAAGTATTCCTGTTGAAGCCACCTGATCCTGCTCTTCCTTCCTTGATCCTTGTTTTCCTTCCTTTCACTTTGCTTTCTTTTCCATCCTCGATCCAAAGCTAGAGTGCTCCAAGAAAACTCACTAGTGACCAAGAGTGAGAGAAAATAATGGGAGAGCTCCAAAACTTGAACTGATAAAAAGTTACCAACTGATCCTCAGAAACCTTTTTATTAATGAGGCCTCTATTTTCTTCATTTTCCATTATTTTCCTTCAATTTCTCGTCACATGCAACCTCTGACCTTTCACCTTACTTTTCTCCTAATTTCCTTTATATTCATAAATAAATGTACCAAAAATGCCTTTTAATGCCTTTGCCTTAGCCTTTGCCAATTTCCTTAGCCAAAAACACATCCAGTGATGCCCGCTAGGATATATTTGCCCAACATTCAGCTTGGAATAAGTGTCCCTTAACTATGGTCTTATTTTTTCCTTTATTAAATTTTATTACATGAACTTTTCACCAAGGTTGTTACGGAACCTTCCCCTATGAAAATGCGGAAACCCCGAATCCTACTACAGCAACTGATTAAGTTTCTTCTATTTGTTAAATAAATTGAACAAATTATTTACTGCATCCTATGGTAAAGATCGAAACAAATACACTGCAGCCTTCACAAATACAATACTGCGGAAGAAAAATAATGTTGGAAGAATAGAATCACACACACATAAATAAGACTGTTATTTTTGGACCAATGTCCCTGGAAAAACCCAACTTCGGAAAACCGATACAGTAACTCAGGGTTTTATTTATTATGCAGTAGTAAATCTAAGTACAAATCTATGGAAGCTCAAATCTGGCTTTCCATACAGAGAAATAACTGATAAAAGATCTAGTGAGAAACATCTCACTCCCATTGGTGATCTAACATTGATCTTGGCTCAAGATGAGTTGCCCCTTGCTGCCTTTGCATTGCCTTTGCATCAGCCTAAGCATATCTGTGTCCCACAACTCGGACCAATGTCTCTCTCGCTAACTGATCAACTGCTATTTGGAAAATTGATCCTCCTAGCCTCCGGGCTCCCACTCTGGTTTCTGGCACTGAATTTCGACTTCTCCTCAGCAAAATACACATCTCCCTCTGAAGCTTTGCGCTGATTCTGTGGCACTCACTTCCTCTCTACTATGCACTCACCGGACTAGAGAATCTTCCTTTCGACCTTACTATTTGCGCCTCTCTCACTGCTTCGATTTCACTTAATCACCTCCGGTAACAAACTGTTGCTACTTTGGAGTTCGATATCCGAGCAAAATCAAATCCCTTGTCTCACAACTGTGTTCTCAAACCCCCATTGAATTTCTTCTTATAATCTCTCGTTGAGACATCAATGGCCAAGATTAAAACATAATTGATGGCTAAGATTAACTAGAACTCAATCCATGTCTTCTTCTACAAGATTTTCACCAGGACTTAATTAATACCCTTTAATTAATTAGATTTCCTAAGTTTAGACTTAGGAACCATTAAAAAAAAATTATTTATTTTAATTATGTTGTCCCTATGTAGAATTTCCATAAACGATTTTTGGGTTTTGTAGAATACATGTATTCTAGCCTTTCCACCAAATTTTGTGGTTAGAACACATCCAATGCTACATAAACTAACATTCCCTCTTAGTGAGGAATCTGTTCTAACGCTGCAACCCACTGAAGCAACACCCTGTCTCTGCACCATCACGCGTTACGTTGTTGATGTCTGGTTGCTGTTGTCCACCAACTACTACGCAACGCTGATATACGTCGTATCTGTGTTGTTGTTGTCTATGTTGTACTACTGCCAGCTACTGCATTTGCACTGCAGCGTCGTCTCATTTGTTGTTGCTGCAACTGCAACATCTGCTTTTGAGAAATATCCAACACACTAAACCATCTGTGGTCAGTATGATGCATTTGTCACCCGAGTCTTGATTGTTGCTAGACTTTGCTTTGTCACTGAAGCCTCTGCGCTGCTGCTAACTCTACATTGCTGCCAACTCTACTCAGTTTCAGTCTGCTACTAGCTACTGCATTTGTCACTCTGGCACCTGATTGCACCAACTACCATTGATCCATCTTGCTACTATGTGCTATGGGCTCCCGTAGCAAGGATTGATTCATGAGGTGGACTTCCGCAAGAATTCTTCCCATCCTGTAACTCTCTAGGACTATAAAACCAAATCACCCCAACTCACTCCTGGAGGTATTTCGGTGATCATGGCAAACTCTTCCTCCAATCTAGAGGACAACTTGTCGATCTCTGTGGATGCGGCTTGTTGATCTTGCTTCTCCTCTTTGCCCTTCTTTCTGAGAGGACATTGAGTTTTGTAGTGGCCAAGCTAACCACACCTGAAGCACTTGATCTTGGAAACGTCCTTCTTCCCCTTGCGTTGCTTCTGCTTCCCCTTTGATCCAAGTTCCACATCTTCCTCTTCCTTTGCTTGCTTTGTCCCACTGCTATTGCTACTACCGTGATGGTGCTTTTCACCAAATCTCACCTCATCTCCTCCTGCTACAGATCAGCCCACATACGATCTCAATCTGGCAATTTTTCTCTACCCAGGATACTCTAGACGAAAACTTTCTATTCTTCGGAAACGAATCGTACCAATTCCGTAGGTTGGTGTGCTAACCCTAATGAAGATAGTTGGTCCCAGACATCCTGAAGCCTAGTAAGAAAGGTATCTATACGCTCCCCTTTCTGCATCCTTGTGCATCTCAGCTTCTCCTCAAGATACATCTTTTGTTCCTCATAAGATCCTTTGTACAGTGTAGCAAGTGCCTCCCACATCTGTCGGGTTGTATCTTTGCCAGCTATGTGAGAAACTATGTGATCTCGAACCCCATCGAGAATCAACCTCTTTGCCTTTTCCATCTTCTTCTTGTACTTAAGTGGATCTGTATCTGCAAATACAGCTACCACACTATATAAGTCTTGAGATCATGTTCATCTACAACGCAAGAAATTCTAGCCTTCCAGATCACATAGTTCAAGGCTTTGTCCAACCGATCTTGATCTCAAAGCCTTGCTGATGCCATCGTTGCAAAAATGTCGAATTCCTTCTCTTCTCCTTTGCGCAGCTGCTGACTGGCTTTTCACACTCCCTGCTGGAGTGGGCAAATCTATGCACAACTTTTGTTGCTCTGCTAGGAAAGTTCGAACTTCTGGGGTAGAAGTCCCCTGAGAAAAGAACTCCCTCACTATGTGCTCTTCCTTCCTCCTGACACTATGTTGCACTAGCAAATTGTTGCAAAGTAACTGCATCCTAGCTAAAGATCTGCTTTGCAAGGAAAATATTGTTGCTCCCTTTGCCTCTAATAATATTTGATCTGGGAAATCTAATTTCTCTGTCGACTCTCTCAGAGAAATAAATTTTCCTCAAAAACTAACCCTCCTTGCCCAAAGAATGCATTGCCTCTTGAGGGTTTCGAACTGCTACCTCTGCAGAGATTCGGAATTCGTCCTTCCTTCTGCTACTGAAATCTCCGGCTTACGATCTGTGCTCTGATACCATGTGAAAATTCAGAAACCTTGAATCCTACTGCAACAACTAATTAAGTTTCTTCTATTTGTTAAATAACCTGAACAAATTATTTACTGCATCCTACGGTAAATATTGAAACTAATACATTGCAGCCTTCACAAATACAATACTGCGGAAGAAAAATAATGTTGGAAGAATAGAATCACACACACATAAATAACACTGTTATTTTTGGACCAATGTCCCCATAAAAACCCAACTTGGGAAAATCTGTGCAACAGCTGAGGGTTTTATTTATTATGCAGTAGTAAATCTAAGTGCAAATCTATGGAAGTTCAAACCTATCTTTCCATACAGAGAAATCACTGACAGGAGATCCAGTGAGAAAAATCTCACTCCCACCAGTGATTCGACATTGATCTTGGCTCAAGATGAGCTGCCTCTGCATCAACCTACGCAGATCTGCATCCCACAACTCAGACCAGAGTCTCTCTCGCTAACTGATCAGCTGCTATCTAGAAAATCGATCCTCCTGGCCTCCGGGCTCCCACTCTAGTTTTTGGCACTGAATTTCGACTTCTCCTCAGCAAAATATGGGTCTCCCTTTGATGTTTTGCATTGTCTCTCTGTGGCACTCACTGCCTCTCTGCTATGCACTCACTGGACTGGAGAAACTTCCTTCCGACCTTACTATCCCTACCCCTCTTTCACTACTTCGACTTCACTGAATCACCTCCGACAACTGACTGCTGCTACTCTGGAGTCCAATTTCCCAGCAAAATCGAATTCATTGTCTCACAAGTGTGTTCTCCAACCCCCATCGATTTTCTTCTCATAATATCTCGTTGAGACATCAACGACCAAGATTAAAACATAATCGATGGCTAAGATTAACTAGAACTCGATCCATGTCTTCTTCTAGAAGATTCTCACCATGACTTAATTAATACGATTTAATTAATCAAATTTCCTAAGTTTAGATTTACGAACCATTAAAAAATGTTAATTATTTTAATTAAGTTGTCTCTAGGTGGAATTTTTAGAAACAATTTCTGGGTTTTGGAGAATACATGTATTCTAGCCTTTCCACCAAGTTTCGTGGCTAGAACACATCCGATGCTACAAAAATTAACACCCCCTTGTGGAACACCATCCTCAGTGTTAAACCACACCAAGACCTCAACGAAACTGTTGAAAACAAAACATTCTGCCCATGGAGCTTTATAACTTAGCCCGTTGCAATTTTTACAATGAAAGACCCGCTCAAAAGCAAAACATCATGACAAGATAACAACCATACCGCCTATTGGAGCTTTATAACTTAGCTCATGGCAATATTTACATTCATATACATATGTACATATAGAAACATCACAAAAACATATACCAAAACATATGCCAGAACACCACACCAAAATTGCTTTGCCTCAACCAGCAAATAATGAAGGATACAGGGCCTACATCTGAAGCGCCATCTCCCATGTAGCTTCTTCAGGCCCAAAGTGCTTCCATTGCACTTTAACTTGCTCTATGGCTTTATTCCTGAGCATGAGATGCTTCCGCTGCAATATGCACTAAGGCTCTAGCTGGAACTCTCCTTCTTACTCCACCTGTAGTACAGACCAATCAATAACGTGATCAACATCCTTTATATACCTCTTAAACAATGAAATATGGAAATATCATGGACTTTCACTGTTGGAGGCAGTGCAAGTCGATAGGCCATTGGTCCAATCCTCTCAGGGATCTCAAAAAGCCCGCAATATTGTGGTGTGAACTTGGCACATGATCCAATCCTCAAAGAGCTCTTCTTGGGATTGATGTGTAAATACACATGCTCCCCAACCTGAAACTCCTTGAACACTCTGTGTTGATCTGCATAACTCTTTTGTCTATACTGTGTTTCCTTTAGATTCTTCTTTATAACCTGTATTTCCTGTTCCATCTCCGCCAACATATCTGGTACAATAAGTACCCTTTTCACTAGATCACTCCAACTGATTGGAGTATTACAACTCCATCCATACAATGCCTTGAAAGGACTCATCCTCAATGACTCCTGATAAGCATTGTTGTATGCGAACTCAACCAATGGAAGATACTCCTCCCATCTCTTTTGCTAATGCATCACATACATCCTCAACATGTCCTCCAATATCTGGTTGACCCTCTCTATCTGTCCATCTATTTGCGGATGATAAGTTGTACTGAAGGCCAACTCTATACCCAAACTTGCAAATAGCTCCTTCTAGAACTTGGAAGTGAACTTTGCATCCCTATCCGACACAATATTTTTCGGAACACCATGTAATCTCACTATCTCTCTGATGAAAACCTGTGCTACCTCATTGGATGAATATGTAGTCTTCGCTGGAATGAAGTGAGCTACCTTGCTCAACCTGTCGACTACGACCATAATAGAATCATGTTGTCTCACTGTCCTCGAAATACCTATAATGAAATCCATCGAAAGACCTCCCATTCCCTATCTATAATCGCTATAAGTTGTATTAGACCACCTACATGCTTACACTTTGCCTTTACCTACTAACATTCTAAACATGTAGCCACGAACTCTGCCACTTCCTTCTTCATATTCGGCCAATACTAAAACTTCTTCATTGCCATCAGTGTCTTTTGATATCCTGGGTGACCCGAGTATGGCTTGACGTGAAACTCCCTCAAGATAAGCTTCTTGAGCTCACTGCAATTTGGTACATAGATCTTGTCTGTAAGTCTCACCAAACCATTTGTCGTGAGACGATACTCTGCATATTAATCACTTGTACCTGTACTTTCACATGCACCTGTACTTGTTCCTGCACCTGTACCTGTACCTGCACATGCACATGTACTTGTACCTGTACTTGCACCTCTACCTCTACTTATACCTACACCTGTCCCTGTATCTGCGCCTGTACCTGTACTCTGTTGTAGCCTATGCATGATCTCCATGTACTTGTCATGCCCTGTCCTACCTGCAAGATCCTATCCTGTAAATCTATCCTATAAGAGCTCATAACTGTTATATGATTTACTTGTACCTTCTTGCTAAGAGTATCTACAACCCGATTCTCCTTCCCTTTGATGTATTTGATCTCGAAGTCGAACTCACTGAGGGTGGCCAACCATCTAGCTTGCCTGGCATTTGATTCGACTAGTCAAACAAATACCTTAACCCACTGTAGTCGCTCATCAATACAAACCTCCTGCCAAGAAGATAGTGCCTCCACATCTTCAATGCGTGTATGATCGTTGCTAGCTCAAGATCATGCGTCAGATAGTTCTACTCATGCACATTCAGTTTCCGTGACTCATAGCACACTACATGTCCTTCTTGCATGAGAACTCCACCAAGTCCTCTCTTGCAAGCATCTGTACACAGTATGAATTCCTTGTCTGGATATGCAATCTTTAGCATTGGTGCATGTGTCAACAATTGCTTGAGTTGCACAAAACTAGTTGCACATTCTTCTGCTCATTCCAACTTCTTACCTTTCCTTTGCAATGATGTGATAGGATATGCAATCCGTGAAAATTTCTTGATGAACCTCCTATTGCAAGTTGCCAATCCCATGAATGATCTCACCTCATCCACATTCTTAGGAGCTGCCCACTCAATGATGGCCCTTATATTTGTTGGATCTACTACAATGCCTTCCTTGGAAACGACATGTCCCAAGTAATGCATCATTGTCTAAAAGAAGCTGCACTTGCTAAGCTTAGCATACAACTGATGCTCCCTTAGCAATCTCAACACTTTTGCTAAATTCTTGGCATGCTCTTCCTCATTTTTAGAATATACTAGTATGTCAACAATGAACACAATAACAAACTTGTCCATATAAGGATGAAACACACTATTCATCAAACACATAAATGTAGCTGAAGCATTAGTCAAACTGAATGGAACTACATCAAACTCATAATGTGCATACCTGGTCTTGAACGCAACCTTGAAGATATACTCTTCCTTGATGCATACTTGATGGTATCCTGATCTCAAGTCAATCTTAGATAACATTGTTGCTCCTTTCAACTGATCAAACAAATAATCGATCCCTGGCAATGGGTACCTATTCTTGATTGTTACCTTGTTCAATTGCCTATAGTCAATGTACAATCTGAGAGTACGATCTTTCTTCTTTATGAACAACCCTGGTGCACCCCAAGGCGATACACTTGGCCTAATGTATCCCTTGTCAAGCATCTACTTTAGTTGCAACTTCAACTCTACCAACTCAAGTGTGCTCATCTAGTAAGGTTCCTTTAATGCCAGAGCTTCCCCTGGCACCAACTCAATAGAAAAGTCTAACTCCCTGTGAGGTGGCAACTCTGTAATATCCTCAAGAAATACATCCTGAAACTATTGTAGAATTGGGTATCTACTCAAAACATCAACATCCCCAACTTCCTTACCTTTATCACTAGAAATGTGCACTACAAACATCACACAACCTTTTTAGCAACTATGCTTAACTTGCATAGTAGTAACCATCCTCACTGATGTAAGCTTCTTCTTCCCCTGCAAAATTGTTTTTTCCACACTATCATCCACACACTCGATGGCCTTGTCGAAGCAATCCACTTTGGTCCTATGAAGGTACAACCAATCCATACCCAAAATCATACTATACGAACCCAATGGAAGTACATTCAAATGTGTTGTTGTAGACATACCATTTAACTCAAATGCACAAGCTCTTACCCAATGGTGAACTCTCTTCTTTGTACCTATAGCTAACTGCACCAACCAAAATTCTGCATGCACTTATTTTCTCAAGCCACACTTATCCACCAGGTCAGCATTAATATAAATATAATTAGATCCAGGATCAATCAAAATAGAAACGACTTTATCACAAAGCTTACTGTCCATCTCAATGATAGATTCCTGATGATTCACCTGCCTGTTGTCCACAACTACATAAATACGAGGAATGCTATGACCAACATCACTAACTGTATGTGCCTCCTGAGCACTATAGATCTAGGGTCTACCACCACTCTGACACTGCGGACAATCCCTCTTACAATGATCCTTACCACATATCCAACACTGCAATGGTTCCCTACCACCACCTCTAGCCTGCTGCTCTCCATGTCCTTTCTCAGTTGTATTGAACCTCTTATAAGGAACTACATTTTCTTTCTCACTTACATCTTGAGTTATTCCTCGCTTTCGTGGCCATTTTCCTTTAGCTTTCTCATTTCTTTTCAAGTCACGCTTAGGCTCAAATTTGCGCTTTGACTGCTCATAACAATGTTTCAACTTTCGGATGGCCTCCTTCCAATTGTCTAGGCTCATCAAACTCAATCTGGTCTTTGTATGCTTCTAGCAGTCCGCTGATGAATCTTTGGACCTTGACCTTCTCCTCCTTGAGGTAAGGCAAATATCTCAACAGCTCCAAGAACATGCTAGTATACTCATCATCTATCATGGAACCCATATGCAACTCATAAAACTCCTTAGCTTTGTCATCAAAGTATCTTTCCGACAAATACTTCTTCTTGAAGAGCCTCTCAAACTCATGCCAAGTCAAATCATCCTCATGTATACCCTTAACATTCTTCACATCTTCCCACCAAATATTTGCTTTAACTTTGAAATTGAAAGTGGCTATCTTTGCTTTCATGTTTTCAGAATAGTCATGCAATCTAAAGAATTTCCTCATACCAAGTAACCATACCTCTGCATCTTGTGATTTCTTCATCTCTCTATCAAAGGTAGGTGGCTTTGCTTTCTTAAAGTCATCTAACAAGTATCCCCTATCACTCCTCTTGTAAGGATGATAATGATGACGATCATGATGCCTGTTCGAACCAGAACTAGAATAATACTTGTGTCCATCACCTCTCCTATCCAGAGTGTCCAACATGTTATCTCTGATTGTGTTGTCTAGGTTCGACCTATGACTACCATAAGACCTGCTGCCATATGCTCCATTAGTTCTATCCTCCTACTCATGGCTGATTCGAAGTGGTCCTTGTCACTGCAATTCTGACAAACTCTGAAGTAGTATTGCATTAACCTCTGCTTTTTTCTCTTGCGCCTGCATGATTTTGTCATTGTTCGCCTTACAACTCCCTATTTCTTCCTTCAAGCTTCTCAATGTATCTGCCAAATCAAAGGAGAGCCCAAGATCACGCTTCTCATTCGATCCATAGGGAGAGTCTTTGTAGTCTACCATCTTGCTAGCCATTTGATATCTTCCCTACAAGGCATACTATGTTAGCTAAACCAAATCACAATAAACCAACGTACCTTAGCATAGTTTGGGGAGGATATCTCATATGCAAGGTCACCAAATCAGCGTGATACATGTATAACATAATCATAACAGCATATAGACATATGATACATAAGCACATAACCATGTAACCATCAGTCTAGCTAGATTCTAGTCATCAATGCATACCATATCAACTACACACATACCATGACTACATGCATGACAACAACCACCATAACACCAATGTATACTTGACCACATGGATACATTAACATGCATAAGCAATGCATAATCTACCACACACACTCATGAACGCATATGATCAAGCATGAATGACGATACTTGTAACCAAACCTACAAGAATGATACATGTAACCAAGCATGCAAGAATGTAACCAAACATACAAAATGACACATGTAAGCAACATATAACAACATGTAACCAGTCATACACGCCTGACAACATGCTTCACACAAGAACATCCCTATCCCCATGGCGACAACACTACGACCATGACGAACACCATGCATATCCAACAAGCATTCATCACTAACACATGTGCAATTGACATGAATGCATGACAAACACATTCACCCATGAAGAGCGTAACCACACTCTGATACCAATTTGAAACCACCCTCCTCCCACATATACCCATGTAACCGCCCAACGGGGGTAAACAAGCGAGGAGAGAAGCCACAATGTAGGGATTCAACTTCCTTAGTGACCTTAAGGAAATGGAATTGACGAAACACATCAACCATACCTTCCACATCAGCAACAACACCCTAGGAGACATCTTAGCCACTTAGACATCCTTCCCTTGGGTCCCATTGATCTTTTAGACCTCTTGACCTTTGGACGCTCTCATGCTATAGGCATGCCAGCGTCCAAGGACCTCTGGACACTCTCACAGGCTTGCAAGCCGTCGAGGGAATTTTCCTAGCGAACATGTGCTAGTGTTCGCGGAACTCAAGGTACTTTTCTAGCCCAGAATTCCAGCCATTGCCCAGAACTTGTTATAACTTTCAGAATCCATCAAAGACATGATGACAAGACTACTAAACCAAAAATCAACCTCAGGACTAGGCTTGACCATCCCCAACTGAGATTGACATTTTGTCAAACACTTGGAATCAATGCAACCTACAGGTCTAGGATACCAGACAGAGCATGAATAACTGAAAACTCTTATGAAGCATGAAAAGAATGATCACCACCTTCTCCGTTGAACTGTTATAACATCAATTAGGTCTTGCATCCATCAATTTAACAATTACAAGTAAATACATGAGATAACCATGACATTAATGAGTCAATTAACCAAGCTTATAACTAGCATAAAACCATTTAAATAACAAAGATATAAAAACCATTAAATCCACAAAGAGAACTTAGCTTTCATCAATCATAGGCAAATTTTACCAGGTTTGGGACTTCCACATACCACCGGGCCATAGACGTGGTTGAACCAAATCATTCTTTTAGCTAGTCACCCTTGTGCCATATTCCAAGCATGAATGTGGGATGGGTTGGAGGTGACATCATGGAGGTGCCTGGTCCATATGCGTTGGGACTCCGTAGGTGTTTTTCCATCAGGTCCTAGGAGAGGTGGATACAACTTGAACATGAGGACAGATTGTCATGATCAGAGTTGCGTAGCGACAACATAGTGGTACCCTTTTTAGACTAGCATGGGATCCGGACATCATAGGACTTGGCAGTACAACTACCCTTGGGGATGAGTTGATTTCTATAGGGGAAGATCATTCAAATCTTCCATTGGGCTTTGGTGACTCACTAATGGCATGGGGGACTTCATTAGCATGGCAGGTGGGCCAACAGGATGATATCAAGAGAAGCTGATGTGAGTGAGACACTACCTTTGCAGGGATTGAGTGGTATCTTCGAAAGTATACTCTTGGAGTGCATGGGATGGCCTGCATGGTAGGACAACTTCATGAGGAGTTGGGCATAATGCCACATTATCATGATCCCCTACTCATTGATGGTATATAAGGGACTTTTGGTACTTATACTGGGCAAGATAGTGAGTGGAGCGAGGGAGCTTCAGGTGGAACAAGATGGCTTGGGATCCTAGTATTGAGGGATTCTTTCATGTCAAGGCACCACAGAGGTTAGGGACGAATCAATGGTGCATCTAGGACCCTGGCCCATTTTAATAGTGACAATGAGGAGCAACAACTAGAGAGAACGTTGTTCGGTAGTTGCTTGAGGACAAGCAACGTTTTGGCGGGTTGGACTGTGACATTCCCACTTTGCAATATTGCTAAGGGAAATATCAATTTTGTTTTATTTCATGTTTGCACTTACAAGATGTGGGTTTAGAGGTCCCACATGGGGGGGGCAAACATTAGGAATGAAGAGAAATATTACAGCTCTAGTGGACCGTGGGGGCCACCCCATGGAGAATTATGACCTACATGTGGAAGACACTCTCATTGGAGCTAAGTTGGTGGGGAAAGTCGAGTTGGGCCCACATGGGCATCTTGGATGCTCTTTGAGAAACAGAGCAAGAGGCACTCATTTTGGTCATTCAATCATCTATATAGAAATTGTGTCTTTGACATAGCACATTTGAGCGGAAGCCAAGTTTGCAGTGTTGTTTAGCACACGAGTGTCTCTGAGCGGAGATCTCAACCCTTGCTTCGATGGACTTCAACTGCCAGCCCAAGCAGGGAGTCCCACCTATACCAATTCGTACCAATATCTGGGAGTGCGAGTTTGTGGAGAGGATTGGTAGCAACAACATAGGGACTACACAATTTTTGGAGGAGACACGCTTGGAGGTTGAGTGAAGGGAGTTAGGGGCTGAAACTTGAGGTGGAGTTTGGGGAAGTGTTGTGGGGGTTTTTCTAGCATTTTGGTGGAGCAACAAACGCAACATTTGTTATCGGTTACATCTTTTGCATGTGGAGGAGGGCCAAGCATTTGGCGATCAATTTGGGAGCGTCAAAACTAGGACAAACCCTTTATGGGTTTTTCCATGTTTTTGACAAGGACCTCAAAAATAATTTGGCAGAATTTTTTGGCCATATTTGATGGGTCAAACAAGGGTCCCAATTTAGCTAGCAACTAGAGGAGCCAAGGAAGAGGAGACACGCTTGGAGGTTGAGTGAAGGGAGTTAGGGGTTGAAACTTGAGGTGGAGTTTGGGGAAGTGTCGTGGGGGTTTTTCTAGCATTTTGGTGGAGCAACAAACGCAACATTTGTTTTCGGTTACATCTTTTGCATGTGGAGGAGGGCCAAGCATTTGGGGATCAATTTGGGAGCGTCAAAACTAGGACAAACCCTTTATGGGTTTTTCCATGTTTTTGACAAGGACCTCAAAAATAATTTGGCAGAATTTTTTGGCCATATTTGATGGGTCAAACAAGGGTCCCAATTCAGCTAGCAACTAGAGGAGCCAAGGAAAATTTGGGACGAAATTCCGAGGTCAACATTTGGCCAATTCCTTCATGGGTTTTTGTGGGTTATTGGTGGAGAGCCTGAGGTTAATTTCCCGGAATTTTCTAAGCACCGGAGGAGGCCCTAGCAGCATTTATTCATAGCCAACAACATATTTTTGGGCAATTTCAACGCAGAGCCAGGAGAGAGCAGCAACAGTTTTGGGTGGGACTTCTTATTGTTCATTTGGGCTTAGCTAGCTTGCCTTGAGGAAGCCTAGGTGCACTCTTCCTAGCAACTCATTGTACCCTCTTCTTATTATAATACAATGGCTCAACAACGCAGCTTTTGGCCTTAAAATGGTGTTTTGATGTTTGAGTAATTTTTTGTGTGTTTTTGGCTATGTTTCCCTGATTATCATTGTAAATTTCCATCAAGAATATTACAGAATCCCCCCGTTAATCCATGCCCAAAAGTTACCATGATAAACAAACTACAACACTCAATTACCAAATGACAAGGCATACCTTTAGGTTCGGGAGGCCCACCTTCAAACATATGATCATGACAGATGGGTGAGGGACCACATGGCTGGATCAGGTGGCGGAAAAATGGCACAACGAGCTAGTTGGTGGCTGCAAGGGGCTGCCAATTGAGGACCATCTTGGAGAAAAAATTTCTCCTATGGATATCACCCACAAAATGGTGGGTAACAAGCACATGAGCAAAAAGGATCAGTAAACACACATAGAAAGAAAAGCAAAACAAAAAGACAAGAGACACTAGAACTGTGCATTGCCTTACTCTCTACATTACTTTCATTTAAAAGGCTTATAATACATAGAAATCACTATCACAAAACTATTGTCTGCCTGGCACCAAGGGCTCAAAACCATTTACCAAGTTAAACATGATTAATGAGAAATAAAATATAATATTTAGAATATGCTGTCTATAATATTTAGAATAATACTTGACGATTTGGTGTTTTTCTCTCCTTGTTATTACTATGTTATGCTGGTCTTGTCTTCCATGATTATCGTTTCCAACCTTTTGGGATGGATGACATGTCAAAGATACAATTTTCTGAAAATTACCACCATTCCACGATATTTCCTCGTGTCAAGTATGCAATTAATGCCACTAATAACTCCCCATATATGCTGCCTGTTGCCAATTTACCATCTATGATAATGAATGATCCTTATCTAATCATCTCTTGGGTACTAACTTGAAATGGAGTTTCCTATGAGGCCATTCAATAGGGATCATATTGTGCATTGTTTTAATGAAAGTATTACTTGATCGAACATCTATTTTATATTTGTTTACCTCGTATGTTTGATATTTTTAATTTATTTCAGCTTCAACTATGAGTGCCTCTCAACTTTTCATCTCTTTCACAGAATATTGATGCTACAATAAAAGCCATAGACAAGGACAGCTGGCTTGATACAGGTGATCTTGGCTGGCTTGCATCTCAAACACTGGGAGGTGGTCGTTGTTGTGGAGGAATGATGGTTGTGGAAGGTCGTGCCAAGGATACCATTGTACTTTCTACAGGTCAGAATATGTAAGATATTTTATTGCAAAGATAATGTCTTTAGTGAACTGACTTCCAAACACAGCTCCAAAATTTTTATATTGCCAGTAAAACTTTAAACCATTTCCTTGATAATAAGCTATAGAATAAGGACTAATTTAGAAAAATTTAATGACATTGTATTATTTGGCGTGAATGAATGACAAAAAGTGTTGGTTTTGAGATCATTATTTTTAAGGATAAAGCTAGAGCAATATTCCTGTCTCATTCATGAAATTTCTTGGTTCATCTTACCATCTACATTGGCATAGCTGGTGTCCTTATACTTTTCCATACTTAGACAGGATCCTTTGTGACAAAAATGGAAGAATGATGTAGCTTCTTTCTCAGTTCATATGCTAACTTACAATTTAAACATTTAATTAAATTTTTTTATCAGCACCTGTCCTGAAGACCAGTGGCCACTTCTATTAATGGTGATTGTGAAGGTTTTATTTCTCTTTTGTGCTGCCCACAAGATTGTAAGACATCTTGTTACAAACCTGAAAAAAGTCTCATATTTAGAACATCATATACAGCATATGTTTGATTGTTGTGCAGTGATTTCCAGTATGCTTGGGGCAGCACCAAACAAATAACTCAGGCAAGCATTGCTGGGTGTGATTAGGCAGATTGCTATGCTTGCAGACCAATGTTATGAGAACTGGACCAATCATTGAAATGGCCAATCCCAAAATTCAAAACCAGACAAAAACCAGCAACAAAACCATACCACAAAACTAGTCAACCATGTAATGTATGTGTGTGTATCCATGTGAATCCAAACCAACATACACAAATATGCATTGTTTATAGAAAGGGTGCATATAACCAAATAACACTGAGTGCAATCCATATCTGAACCAAAATATGTCAAGAAAAGGCTCTAAATGGCCTCTAGAGTCCAAAACTAAGCGTAATACCAATTAATAAGTATAGACTCTGGAATCTATAATCTAATAATACGAGAAAATCCTTTGAGTTTTCATCATCTACATCCTCAACATGACTAGACTCAAAATTGGAATTCTAGCTTGATTCCCTTGGCCTGGAAAATACTCATCCAACAACAACATTTAGATCCTTTGTCTGTGGAAGTGGGTCCAAGTCCATCCAAGATAGGCCTTCATTGTCAAATGTTGTTGGCTAAGTCTCCACAGCCCACTCGAACAAGGATCAATATCATCCAAGATTATGTGCTTGATTCAAAGGTCTTATTCAACAATTGATTGCACCTCAATCTTAAGGGTGTATTGAAGATAGATAATATCATTTTGTTCCAAACAATTTTGCTTCTTGGAGTGTATATGCTCAAAAACACTCTAATTGATGTCACAAGAAAATGCACAGCATGCCTAGCTCAATATCATACCACCATCTAGCAATGCATTCCCAAGCAGTCTCATTTTCCCTCTTCTTCCATTTAGCATCAATGGTGGGTTGAGCACAAGGGGTGATACAAGTAAAAAGAATGAGTCAAACTTATGTGGCCTCTTCAAATTGGATGGACCTGAACTAGCAAAAAGTTTTCCTCCAGGTTGGTTTTTCCTTGAGACTATATAAGGAATACGATCATCAACAAGAAAACTAGATAAGATTAGGTAATTTTATTAATGTCCAACAAATGGCCATAAATAGGTCAATGGTATTGAAGGATACAACTAGTACAAGTACAATGTGGGGGTGCAAATGCAACTTCTAGAAAATTCCAAAGCTAAATCTAGGATAAAATGAAGTAAAGAATGATACAATAATAGGACAGCCTCATAAACATGTATATAATTGGATCGTGTAGAAGGATAAGTGAGAAAGTCTAGGGTTGGAGGTCAATGATGTCAAGAATGCTCGAGCCTAATAGCCGACGACGAGGGGGGTGACAGTGGCGTTGGCTCACTATTAGAGTCCTCCAGATCCAACAAGGAGTCTGGTTGCATGATCTTGGGGGGTTGTAGGAGTGAGGGATACTCCTAGCATCTGATGCCAAATGAAAACTCTGGATAATTCTTCGATTGCTCTGTTGGGGCTTGGGAGGAATTGGTCAGGGGAGGGGCCCTATTTAGGAACCATCTAGTACTAAACCCTTTGACAATTTGGGTGTGAGTGAATTGATGTGTTGTTCGACACCTCCGCAATGGCCTTGAGGATACTGGTTGGCCTCCCAAAAGGAAGGGGGGGGGTGCTAAGGGGAGACTCGAAGTCTCATTGCTCTACAATCTAGAATACCTTGCAACTCAGTTCGTCATTTGTTGCTTCGACCAACTAGATCAACCTAAAAGTATGATATGATCATCTGAATCATTTTCGAGTGAGGCAAGGTATGTAGGATCTAAGATTTGTGTCTAAACATCTCCTTGATGAAGAGGGCTAGGCATCTCTTGTAATATCCCAGTTTATTTTAATTAGAATTTTCAGGAAAAACTTGCCATAAAATTTTTCTTAACAGGAATAGCACAAAAACACTGGCACAAAAATAACCCGTAAATACTTTAATCAGAAAATACACAAGATAGATAGTTGCAAACTCGGCTATATTCAGCCTTATTATATTAATATAATCGTTGGTTAGAACAATAGCAATGGCTGACAGTAGCTCCTCAAATCAATAAACTAGCACTAATAAGTACAACCTATGAATTTTGAATGAATTCACCAAGGAATGAGGTGTGCTTTTGTCCACTCACTGAATCACCCAAGGATTTTTCGTCCTGGGGCTACTGAAGCTGAGAATCTAGTTCTCTAAACCTCACCAATCAGAAAATACAACAAATCCAGGATGTCTAAAATGATCTCATCCTCCTTTTAAAGGCTTGATAGATGGATCTCCACTCTTCTAGAAGTATTTATTTTGATTATTTTAGTATTATTCTAGAAACCCCCCCTTGAATTCATCTAAGTGACTTTTAATTTTATTTTATTTTAATTAAGTCACTTTTTGCTTTAATCCTTCAATTAATTATTTTTCCCTTCTTTATTTAATTAAGTGGCTAATTAAAGTCATTTCTAATGCAAAAAAATGGTAAATCGTCCACCATACTTTCTTTGGCCACTGGAAGTCACTTCTCATCATCCAATCTTGTAGATCTTCTCATTCGGATTCCAATGAGCTATTACACTAAGGTGTTCCATCAAATATTCCTCCTAGAATGCCACTTTAAGTGTAATTATTTAAGTTAGGCTCAATAATAACCTTGTTTTACAAGATTTATCGAAATGCAATGGAACCAAAAGAAAGTTGTGTGGAACTGACCCTGATGATGAAATATACAAGGCAAACACCATTAGACCCCATAAAACTCCCCAAAACCCCTATGGGACCTCTGATGATGTAACCTTGCTCCTGTGACCTAGCCATTATGTTACTTGGAAATCCATCCTTGTTGTGCTATAGAGGAAATTGAAAATGGGGACATTACATCTCTAGTCAAGATATTGGAAAAAGGTAGAGAGGGATCCTCCAAACTCTCTACATAGGAAATGATATCATCCTTTGATCTCATAGTATATAGGGCACTGAAAAATGAGGTGCATCTCAGTATCTGACTGTTGTAAGTGGCACAAGTGATAGACCCTATTAGATCGTGGCATATGGTGATCTGTCTCAACTCGAAGTCGATGGGACTTGTTACCTCAAAATCTAGCAGGCCTTGTGAGGGTTGCTTCACAAGACAAAAAATAGACCAAAGGACAACAATATGAGATGTGGTCCACTATCACCACAATCATTACCTCCTGCTCTTTAGTGGACAAGATAGGCTTAAGGAAGGATGCTCTACTTAGGAACAAGAATCAGCTAGCACAACAAAGCAATTCACCTCCTCCAAAAGGCTTAATTAGGGCACAATTTGACCTAGGGCTTGAGAATTTGCAAGGTGAAAAGGATTTTCTAAGATCGCAAGGCTAAGAAAAGGCTTTCAACAAATGTATACCTTCAATTTATGGAACAAGAAGCCTTCAATAAGCTCCAATTTGAAGCCTAGGGAAGACTAGGGCTTGTCTAGGGCAAGGGACGTTTGCCAGACACAGGAATGACTTGATTTTGAGGCAAATACCTCACCTCCATGTGTTGAATCCCTCTACCAAGCACCATTTCAAAACCCTAGTTGAGAAAAGAGCCCTAGCCCTAATTAGTCACTTATCTTGAGAGGCCAGACATGAGGTTAGGGAGAAGAAAAGTGAAATTCAAGATGCTTTCAAGATGATCAACATGTTACCCACCAAAAGTGGGTGACCTCTAAGAGAAACTTTTCTCCTATTCATCAGTTCCAGCAAGCAAACAGTAGGCCCCTGAGAGCCACATTATAGTCAATGTGATGTGTCATTCATATCTCCACCACATGCGTGAGTCATATGTCTCCTCACCCATTTGTCAAGAGAACGTGTTGGAAGGTGGGCTTCTGATCAAAAGGTACTTTATTCATTTTGCAACCAGGTGTTTATACTTGTTTGTATTTGATCATTTTCGCATGGATTATGGCATAGCTTGGAAGAAAGACGAATCGTGTTTGTAGTCTTGCTCCCTCACCTTAAATGGGGGGTGAATTTTCAATACTAATCTAGTTGGACCTCCCCTAATGGCCATTGGCTTTAGGAAGGGGCACTACTTGGAAACCATGATTGAGATACTATAACCCCATCTATCCCTATTCCATACTTATCACTTTCAATCTTACATTACAAGCCCTTATTCCACCTCCTTTCTTCAAGTTCGACTGACCATTGGTTCTCAGGAATTTGGAAACCACATATCCTCATACCTGGGTATGGTTTGGAAATGTACCCTGGGAGGTTGATGTAGCTAAAAGAAACGTAAAGAGCATATGATGGCCACAAGGAAAACAAAGAAAAATCATGAGCTCTACCTCTATCATATGGCCATCACTCGATTCCTGGGCCAATGTTTCCCTATCTCATATAAGACAAGGGAACCTTGCATGCCCCAACCATTGTGTGAAATTTTCAACTCTATTGCAGCAACTAGAAATTATTCTCCTAACTAATTAATTATGCAATTTATTTGCTATGGTAAACAATGAATAAATCACAACTGCAATTTTCACCATAAAACCACTGTAGAAATAAAATTGGAGTTGAGA
The DNA here is from genome assembly GCA_000404065.3 of Pinus taeda. NCBI lineage: Eukaryota > Viridiplantae > Streptophyta > Pinopsida > Pinales > Pinaceae > Pinus > Pinus taeda. Next base: position 168,747 of record APFE031386957.1, read on the forward strand.
AATATAGAGCACACACAATAAAATTATCAGTTATTTTTGGACAAATGTCCCCAGAAAAACCAAATGTGAAAAAACCAGTGTAGCAGATGAGGGTTTATTATTATTATGCAGCAGTGAAAATTTGAGTACAATCTAGATGCCAAAAATTGGCAATCATCAAGAAATAATTTGACCTAAATTATTAGAGAGAATTCTCTCTCTCCATGGGCAATCCCAGCACAACTTGCCTCAGAAAACTGGCCCTCCAAGAACCCTTCTGCAGGCCTTTGCGCAGACGCTCACACACAGCTTGAATCTGCCTCTGATCAAGTCATTTTTCCTGTTGCTGTTGCTGGAAGAGATCTTCCGACCCTCAAGAAAATTATCCCAGCCTTTGGCTATTGAATCGACCCCTAGCTCGGCTCAATCAAACTACCTTAGTGAAGCTCCCTGTGCAAATCCCTACGCAACCTCTAGTGGAATAACTCGGCCCCTTTGTTGCTAACTCTCCGGGACTGGAAACTCCTCTAGAATCACTGTCTTTGCTCCATTTCTATCTCTGCGTCCCTTCTGGCTTGAAATTCTCTCCCTTGCTCGATCTTTGTAACTGGGTAGCTCGATTTACAAAGGAACTCAACCTCACTAATGTATTCTCCATCTACCCTTCGAGTTGCTCTTATAATCTCTCGCTGGTGAACCAACGACCATGATTAGATCCCTATCAACGGTTAAGATCATCTCCAACTTGATTTGTGTGATTTTCTAGAGAAATCTCACCTTTCTCAATTAATTATTGTTAATTAATCACTTTTCCTAAGTTAGACTTAGGAAATATTTAATTATAGATCAATTAATTTAATTGAGTCATCTCTAGGTGGTTTCTCCTAAAACTTTTTTCTGCGTTATTGAGATCTAGTGTTTCTTAGCCTATCTGACCAAATTCGAGACTCGAACACTTGTCTGATGCTACAAAACTAACACTCCCTCTTAGCGAGGAAGGTGTTCTCTCACTGTCTCATAACATCCTCTCATACACGTTGTTGATGTCTGAAAACTGTGACAACCTTCCACTATCCACCAAGCCATCGTGCAACTATGATTCATCTTACACTCTAAGCTGAACCAACTTGCATTTGCACTGCCACTGATATTTCCCTGTGCCTCCTGCACTGCTGCCAACTTTGCTATGCGCTGCAACTAATCTCATGTTGTTGTTGTTGTTGTTGCAACTACTGTAACTGAGAACAAAAACTTTGAATCAACTGTGTCCTTGTATTGGCTCTGTAACTGTCTCCTAAGTCTCTGACTACAACTAGCCTCTGCACTATCCATTGAATAAATGTTTTCGCTACAATTGCTTTGCACCCCTCAACAACTGATTGCAACTATCCCTCGAGATCTGATTGCGCCATATTGAACACCAATCCATCTGCTACTGAATACGGTGGGCCCTTGTAGCAAGGGTAATGATCCATATGAGGAGTACTCTGCAACTGTTGTTGCTCCTCTATGAACCCTACCCAAATCTCTGCAACTCTAGGAACTAGAGCTCAAGGTCTTCCCACCTCTCTCCTGGAGGTATAGTTGCATACAAAGTGAATTTGACCTCCAACGTGCAAGACAAATTATCGATCTTTGTCGAAGTTGTTGCCTGCTCCTGATTCTCCTGCTTGTCCTTATTCCTCTTCGAACATTGGGTACTAGAGTGACCGAACTCACCACACTTGAAGCATTTGATCTTCGAAAGATCCTTCTTCTTCTTTTCTCCTCCCTGTGAGCCTTGTCCCTGACTGGGACCTTTCTTTGCCTTCCCTTTTAATGCAAGGACTATGTTCTCTTCCTTCACACCTTTCGGTCCTTTGCTACTGATGCCATTGATGTTGCTCTCAACTAGAGAAAGCCTCATCTCCTCTTGCATAAAATATGCCCACAATCGATCCCAGCCTGGTATATTATCTCGTCCAGTAATACCTTGGACGAAGGTAGCTCACTCTGGGGTGAAACCACTAAAAGTTGTACGCACCAGCTCATCTCAGACACTCTGAATTCTAGTGAGATAAGGAGTGACCCCTTCACCCTTATACATCTTGGTTGTGTTCAACTTCTCCTCCATAAACATTTTTCGTTTCTCTGAAGGATTTTGGAAAAGCATGGTAATTTCATCCCACATTTCTTTGGTTGTATTCTTGGTTGCTAAGTGTGAGACTATATGATCCCAACCGCTTTTCCTTTCCCATATCCTTATTGTAGTTGTCTAGTTGTTGCGCGTCTGTAGGTACGACTACAACTCTCTCTACATATGTCTTTAGACCATGCTCAGCTAGCAGGAAAGACATTTTGGCTTTCTAGATACAATAATTTGAGGCTCCATCTAGCATATCTTGATCTTGAAGTCCTGCCAAGGGCATTTCTACAAAACTCACCACTGGGAAAATAAACAAGAATCTCCTCCCTTTCTTGCTTGGTTGCTCGCTCTACTACTCACACTTTCTCCTAGGATGCACAGTTCTTCCACCTACAACTGGAAATCACATATTTCCTTTAGAAAACCGAATCTGGAAACCCTCAGAAAATTCCGCTTTTGTGTGCTTTTTCTCTTCCACCTAACGTTGATATACTACTACAATCATTTTGCTCAGGACCGCACAACGAACTCACTGATCTAGTCACCGGAATTGCTTTCGGACAACCCCATTGTCTGTTGGAACTGCCACTAGCTTGCTCGAACTTTTCCTGCCCTTGCAACTAGAATTCAAAACTTCTACCCAACAATTTTAACTACCTGGTTGGACCTCTCCGTAGACTTGGAAATTGTGCTACAGAATTCACTTTGAACCTACACAAATTTCTTCTTTGCCTCTAAGATCTTGATCTATCTTCAAAATCGCTCAGATACCATGTAAAATTTTCAACTCTAGTACAACAATTGGAAATTATTCTCCTAACTAATTAATTATGCAGTTTATTTGCTACGACAAACAATGAATATATTACAACTGCAATTTTCAACATAAAAATATTACGGAAATAATATGGAACTGAGAAATATAAAGCACACGCAATAAAATTGACACAGTTATTTTTGGACAAATGTCCTTGGGAAAACCCAATGTGGGAAACTAGTGCAGCAGATGAGAGTTCTCAATTTATTATTATTATGCAGCAGTGATCAAACACGCCTATTGTCCACAAGTTCCCTAAACCCTAGGAGCTCTTCAACTCAATTCCTCACCCTGGGAGCTTAGACAAGGGAGAAAAGCTAGCTCAATGTCCTCAATCAGTCTGGGCCCTTACCCAAGAGGGGCACATCCATCAATCCATGTTGCTCTCTAAAGATTAGAAACATATTAAAGTGCTCATATCTGGTACCGACTTTAACAACTCACTGAAGAGTTCAATAACATTGCCTCATGCATTACCAAGAGTGATAGTTCTTTGCTTTCTTGTTAATATAGGACATCAAATCAAATATTATGCTAGAACAAATACATGTCATAAAAGGATACTTTATTCATTTTTTTCTCCCTCTCACGAAGGCAGCAACCACAATCCTAAGCTTGTCTCATACGGCAACATTGTCTCAATACATGAAGGTATCTTTGTCCAAGCTATATATGGGATTCCCTGCCAATCGGATCCCACTCTTGTTGTCGCAATATATCACTATTGTATCCAAGACCTACTCAAACAACTCTCTAAAGAGCTTCCTTAACCAAACTGCCATCTCTCATGTATCTGGTCAACACAAGGCCAAATATTTGTTTCACAGTCAACACTCTCAGTCAATTCATGGTAGAACCGAAGAGAGTACACTGGACAACAGCGAGACATGTATTAAGATTTTTACGAGGTACAATCGAGTATGGATTGAGATATGCTCAAGATGATGTTGTCAGTTTGTGTGGATATACAGATGCAGACCAGGTAGGCTATAATTTTCCTTTTTCTGGTGTTCCTTATAACATGGCTAGGATGGACTTTCAGAGTTGGGCGCAAACATGTCACAGGTGTAGGTTGGTGTTATCAGCCGGCCCAAGGGCTTTTGGAGGGGTTTTGAGGAGCTTTTATGGGGTCCGATGGCATTCGCTTGGTATATTCCATCATCCGCACAGTTTGCCTTTCGTTCCGATGCATTCCGACAAATTTCAAAAAACATAGTTGTTATTGGGCCTAGCTCAATTAGATACGCCTAAGGTGGCATTCCGAGAGGAATACTTGACAAAATACCTTAGTGTAATAGTTTGTTGGAACCAGAACGAGAAAATCTACATGATGGGATGGCTAGATGTGAGTTATAGTGACTTGAGGAGACATGGAGGCCAATTTACACTTCTTCCACATTAAAAAGAATATTTTAATTAAAATAAAAGATGGAAAAGTGCTCCATGATTAAAATAATAATCAAATAGGAGATTCTAGAGGGGTCCATCAGATCTATAAAAGAGAAGGAGGCCATTGGAGGACATCTTGGATCTGTGATTTCTTCTTGTGGAGAGGTTTGAAAACTCTATTCTCTACTTCAGCGGTAGCCCCAGGATGGAAACCTTCAGGTGATCTTGGTGAGAGTGGAAGAAAACCCACCTCATCTCCTTGGTGGATTCAACCAGAATTCACAGGTGCAGTGATTGATTTCAGTTCAGTTTTGTGACAGCAGTTTCAACATCAGAGCAGATTAGTTTTGTAGACGAGATTGTCTATCTCAGCATTTCAGCTATATCATCATGTACACTCTTTCAGTTATCTATTGTAATGAAAGTGGGTATTATTTATGCTCATTGTATGATTGAATTTCATTCATTCTCTTGTTTTATTTTACATGGCAATCCTCTGTTAATTGAATAGTAATTTTATGGCGAAATTTTGGATGAGTTAAAATTCATCAAAATCAGTTTAATATCCCGTTTGGAATATTATAGTGGTACCAACGCTAGTGTGCTGCCAACTTGAGGGTTTTAATTGTAGTACGATTTTGAGCAAATTATTCCTCACAAAACTAGGGGAATCAAGTTATTCCAATTATTGCTAGGTTATGGAGGCAGAGAGTATTCTTCTTGGAGTCGGGTATACGTTTTTTTTTTTTAAACAAAAGAAAAAGAGTTTCGAATCATTGTGAAAACTGTGAAGATCAAAGACTGAAATTTCCAGTGCCGAATTTGTATTTGAAGATGGTGAGGCCGAGTTTCTAGTAGATTGGAACCGAGCCACGTTATACGTCAGAAAAAATTATAAGCACACATAACCTGAAGCTGAGACATCTGCATGGGTTCTCCACGGCTGAAGGATAATTAAAATGCGAGTTCTACCATACCAAAAGTCTCGCTGATTGAGCCGACTTTGTGGGGCCGACAACTTATCGTAGCTCGTCTAAGTCCACATGTTATGAGATTTGGTGTGCATGTTTTGTCATGGTGTAATATTCGTAACCCAGAATATCCCTCAAACGCCAGTAAAGCTCCAACCAAATATGTGCAAATGATATAATAACCCAGAAGTGATAAAGTAACAGTGGAACAACATATAATAATATAAACCGGAAATGTATGCAGATACACAAGAAATGCAACAAGAAAATGCTAATCCATTTTATTACATTGAGCAATAAAATGAGTACAAGAGGTGAACCGACAAATGGTACCTCGACTTGCACAAGGCAAGTGAAGAAATACTCTCAGAATGACAAGAATGGCCTCTCTGCGTGGATGCTACTACTGTTTTGCTGCTACTGCTAGGAAACAAGTGATGATTTGGGGCTGCTCCCCTCCTCGTAAAAATCTGAAACTCTGGATTCGGGCTCTACTCAAGAAACCCAAAAAAACCCAGAAAGCTTTCCTGGAATGGCCAACTCCCGAAAAGCACCCCCTTGGGGTTCTGCGCAGTTCCTCAATGTCCTGCGCTGCCACCGAAGGAAACCCCTCTAAACTCTGCCTAAAACACTGCCTGAAACCCTGCCAAAAATCCTCCAATGAGACAAGAGCTGGACCCCTGCTCAATCACCTAACATCAATCCACCTGCAAAACCCCCAATCCAGCACTGCAACCAAAAAGAATTGCGTCCCTTTCCAAGTGCTGTACAGTTCTCCAAAAAGCTAATGAAACTGCTGCTGAGACACTGATGGAAATACCTTGCCCGAGCAGCCACTCGAAGTCCCCCAAGGCTAAGGGTGAGATCTCTGAACAGAGACACTCGATGCACAAAACAGTGCTGCAGACTAGCTAAACAGCCAGCGTGCTCAGAAGTCGAAACGACTAGCTCAAAATGCACATAATTGAATGATCCCAAAATGAGGGGGCTCCTATCTATTTTATAGCCTCTGCCTCTCACAATCCCTAGGCTCACCTCCTCCTGCATGATTCCCCCCTTGTCACGTGTTCTTTTCCTCCTATGCAGTTCCTCCATGTGTCTGCGTGGGCTCCATTTCTGCGCCCCCTTTTTGGCCCCCTTGGCTCCCCTTTAAGTCACAACATTGTGCTACCTAGGAAGTGACTTTTTATTCTAAAGTGAGTTATGTCCCCCCCTTCCTCACTTTTTATTTACCAATAACTATAGAAGGCAAAAATTGTACAAAATCGAATATTCCAATCAGCCATAGCTAATTAGGAATATTAGTCTCCCCTGGAAAAATGTTGCTTGTCCTCATGGAACTGAAGTGATGGATGTTGTAAGATCTTCTCACTCTCCCACGTGGCATCCTCATCTGGCAAATTCTTCCACCTCACCAAGAATTCCCGGACCGTCCTGCTCCGCAGCAGCCTCTCCCTAGTGTCAATGATAGCCTCCAGCTGCAATACCAAATGCCTCATCATCCATGGGTGGTAACTCATCTGTCACGGTCACTTGCTGCCCCAATGCCTTCTTCAGGCATGATACATGAAAAATGTTATGAATCTTGCTGCCTTGGTGCAGCTCCAACTCATACGCAACCTATCTAATCCTGCGTATCACCCTATATGGCCCATAAAAGCGGGGCTTGAGCTTCTCAGCCCCCTTCTGCTTCAGTGATGACTGTCGGTATGGCTGTAATCGTAGGTAGATCGTGTCCCCTACCTCAAACTGCCTCTCCACCCGACCCCTGTCGGCATACAGCTTATGCTGGTTCTACGCTGTAGCCATGTTATCCTTGAGAGCTCGAAGGATATCCTGACTCTCTTGGATCCAAATCTTGGCTCTAGGAGCCCTGCTATCACCAAACATCACGTCGACAAAAGATAAAGAAAGATACCCATATAAGGCATAGAATGGTGACATACCAATGGACATGTGATGTGAAGTATTGTAGCAGTACTCCCGCAGATGCAGCCACTTCAGCCATGCTCACTGCTGCCCACTGACATAGTTATGCAAGTAGCCCTCCAGCCACTTGTTAACTATCTCCGTCTGCCCGTCAGTCTGTGGGTGATAGTTGGTACTCGGTGTCAACTCCGTCCCCACCAATCGGAAAAGCTCCTGCCAAAACCCGCCCATGAAACGGTTGTCCCTATCACTGAAAATGGTCTTAGGAAGACCTTGTAGCCTGAAGATCTCCCTGAAGAACAACTCGGCCACCTATGTTGTTGTACAGTGCGCGGATATGGCAAAGAAATGTGCGTACTTCGTCAGTCGATCAATGACGACAAAGATACAATCCTTGCCCTGTACCGTGGGCAACCTTGTGATGAATTCCATCGAAATGTTCTCCCATTTCCCCTCTAGAATGGGAAGAGGCTGTAATAAACCCGTGGGATGGAGTGTATTGTTCCATCGCCCATCAATCACTCCCCATAGAAGGAGTTGTTTCTGAAACCCATCATCTCCCTTGTCATCATAGTAGGCCTGAATAGCTTCTTTGGCCCTGTCCAAGGCTTCATACAAATAGCCCATTGCGGGCTTCTCACCATCAACCAACCGAAGAACCTTTACCAAAGGTTCAGTAACGGCGCACACCTCCTGCACTCCCGCCCAGAAGTCTTCCTGGTATGAAACTAGTCTGCATACGGCCTCTCCTTCTGGTTTGCGGCTCATTAGCAAAGCACGCCACTCCTCTGAAAGAAACATTCTCTTCACATCCCACATAGAAATCAAGAGGGATTGAAAAGATATGAAACTGGTGGCAAACCGTGTAATGGCAGGGCACACCAACTCTTTGTTGTTGGTGAATCTTCTCATCAAGCTATGCACAGATGTATGATTATATATAAATTTTGTAATGTTTTTTGATGAGTCAACAATATCTTTGACAAAGAGAATTTCCCCTATGTCCTCTAACATCAAATCAATACAATGGGCAGCACAAGGTGTCCAAAATAAAGTAGGATGCTTGTCCATAAGCATCCTACCAGCAGCAACATAATTTGCAGCATTGTCCGTTATGACTTGGACAACATGTTGTTCACCCACCTCCAAAATAAACACATCCAGCAAATCACATAAAGTTCTTGCATCTTTGATTTGATTAGATGCATCAACATATTTGATAAACATAGTCCCCTTGGGACAACTAACCAAGAATTTTAAAAGGGTTCTCCCCTTTTGGTCAGTCCAACCATTTGACATAACAGTGCATCCTATTTTTGCCCATGATGCCCTAAGATCCTCCAACCTTTGGGTTCAATCACGCTTTTCATTTTGAAGAATCCGGCCTCTGAAATCATGATAAGAAGGGATTTTGTACCCCGGGCCAACACTGGCAATAACATCAACAGCGGGTTGGAAAAATGGATTATTCCTTACAATGTTGAAAGGAATATCACTCCAGAGGAGAAATTTTGCCAGCAACTTGTCAGCTTGTTCTTTCTTGATTCTTTTTAGCATTGAACCGATAGATGGTTGTGAACCAGGTGTGGTTCGAGGAACAAAAAATGATGATGCAGCTTCCGGATTGGCTGATGCTGCAGTAGAACTAGTGCAACTTGGCCCACTTCCTTCAGCTGACCCTTTTAGTTGCCTTTTGAGTTCTTCTTTGGCCTCTCTAGTCTACTCTAATTCTTCCAATGCTCTCATGGCTCTTTGGATAAGTTCAGGATTTGTATTTGTACAAGGCCCCACATCATGTCCAGGGATTTGTGCAAGGTGAAACTTCAACCTGTACACCCCTCCGAACATCTCCTTTCCACACAACTTGCAACTCAAGTTTTTCCTATCATTCGGAGCATGAGGTACATCATATTCCCAGAAAGGATCCAATTTCCTTGGCATGCTTGTTTTTGAACTTTGAAGTTGCAAACTTGAAGTCTTGAATGGTGTTTTGGCGCAGTTGTAAACCTATGGGAAAATAAGGATTAGGATTACAATTTAGCATTTACAAAATTACAAGTTATAAATTTACAAATTACAATTTAGTATTTTAATTTTTAATTTTTACATTGATGATTGTACAATGAAAATCCAAGTTACCCGTAACCCAACCTAAAACAACCATTCCAAAGTTCAAAGCTTCAAACACAAATTACCCAACCATTCTAGAATCCAAACCCAAGTTACCCAACCAAATGGCAAATGCCAAAAACAATGAAAAAAACATAAACAATGTTTTAAAAAAATGAAAAAAAAAAAAAAAATTGGTTCCCATAGTCATACCAAGTTACCCATCCCAAATCAATGAAGAAATACAAAAAATTCTTTAAAAACAATGAAAACAAAAGAAAAATGGTGCCCATACTAAGTTTCCCAACCAAAAACAATGAAAAACATACAAAAACAATGTTTTTAAACAATGAAAACAAAAAAAAATTAATCCTCATACCGTTTCTATGGAGAAATCGGTGGTCTCCTCTTGATTCTCTCCTCTAAACACTTAGATTTGGCTAAATAGTAAAAACCCTCTTCAGCGTGGTCTCCAAGAGCTCCTCTTCCCTCTATGCGCACCACTGTCCAAATGAGCAATTGAAAAACCAAAAAAAAAATTATAAAATCGTGCTGCCCCGACCCCCCACGATTTTTTAAGAAAAAATCGAGATTTTTTCAGTAAAAATCGGTAAAAAAAAATTTAGGCGATTTTTTCGTATAAAAATCGTGATTTGATCGGCAAGGTGAAAAAATCACGATTTTTTCATTAAATCGCAATTTTCACAACACTGCCTGAAACCCTGCCAAAAATCCTCCAATGAGACAAGAGATGGAGCCCTGCTCAATCACCTAACATCAATCCATTTGCAAACCCCCCAATCCAGCACTGCAAACAAAAAGAACTACGTCCCTTTCCAAGTGCTGCGCAGTCCTCCAAAAAGCTGATGAAACTGCTGCTGAGATGATAATAGAACTACTGTTGAGACACCGATGGAAATACCTTGCCCGAGCAGGCACTCGAAGTCCCCCGAGGCTAAGGGTGAGATCTCTGAACGGAGACACTCGATGCACTAAACAGTGATGCAGACTAGCTAAACAGCCAGCGTGCTCAGAAGTCGAAACAACTAGCTCAAAATGCACATAACTGAATGATCCTAAAATGAGGGGGCTCCTATCTATTTTATAACCTCTGCCTCTCACAATCCCTAGACTCACCTCCTCCTGCGTGATTCCCCTCTTGCCACGTGTTCTTTTCCTCCTGCGTAGTTCCTCCATGTGTCTGCATGGGCTCCATTTATGCGTCCCCTTTTTGGCCCCCTTGGCTCCACTTTAAGTCACAACGTTGTGCTACCTAGGAAGTGACTTTTTATTCTAAAGTGAGTTATGTCCCCCCCTTCCTCACTTTTTATTTACCAATAACTATACAAGGCAAAAATTGTACAAAATCAAATATTCCAATTAGCCATAGCTAATTAGGAATATTACATGGGGGTGATTGACCAAAGGCATAGTGTGCAGATCGTCCGTAGTCTGTCTCGGGTATTGGGTTTAATGAATCAACCAGCGGGAAGGTTGAATCCAGTGGAGCGCAACTTCTTTTTACCAGACATAATTGTTGTTAAAGCTCACCAACTGGATCACTTAATCTACAAGGGCCGAGTTCAAGGGATATTTGGCGGAAGCTGAAGTCACTGTTGTTGTTCCCAAGTTCGTAATTTTTATCAGGATTAGTCCACATGGAAGACCGAGTCAACAAATTTTGTCGAGCTCTATATCGCCAAAAGGCAAGTATTATTCGTGTTATTTGCTTTAAAAGAGCCAAATATATGTGTGGCCTCCATATTATATGTGTTCATCATAACCTTTGACAGAAACATCATAGAGAGACCGAGTTAATCATCTGAAGGAGTGATGTTTTTCCTATTGAAAGGAGCTGAGTTTATTAAAATGTCGACAGAGCCGCTGAGCCAAATCATGGCGTTCGTAGTACGGGCAAGGGGATAACTCTGACATTAGAGAACACGTCATTCACATATTACTGGGCATGATTGAACGTCAAATTTTATGTTGCAAAATGGAGTGCGACTAGAAGTCGAATATCTGGAGTTGGCATAAATGAACGTTGAGCTCATGGGTCTAACATTGTGTGAAAGATCAATTGATGGTGTATCCTGTAGCTGTGGTTGTTTACAGTGATTAATTTGTAGGCCTATTGATCCAGAGGTGTTCGTAAACAGAGCATGGAGCCATACCTTCCAGACCTGTAGCACTCGTTGGGCAACAAAAAAGCAAATTGCAGAACAAATTCATCATTCTTGTGATGCACTTAGGGTTGAAGGTCGTCATCATTTACAATTTGGGTTGTTGAAAAGACGGGAACTGTCAGTTGTGCTTGCTGTAAACTTCGATTTGCCAAAGAATTCCTAATCCTAGAGTTGTCTGCGATAGAATGTATCTTGAAGATTTGTAGGAGATTGATGTGGAGTTTTTGGTGTGGTTCAATCAAATTGTGTGAAGCACTGACTATTAACGTAGGCGGAATTTCTCAGCGCAATGTTATTACTATTCCAATATCTTTGAAGGTGTCATTTATGAGTTTGCATGCAACTTATTCTCTTGCCTGAGTGTGCTAGATTACCTCTTGAGCTGTGTTTCATTGCTGGTGTGCTCACTGTTGTGAGAAATCTGTTGGTCACAAATTAACTAAAGCTGAAGCACATCTTGTAGCAGCGGGTTCCTCTGCACATATACATACATGGCAGGTTCCTCTTGTATCACTGTTACATCTTTATTAAGTTTTCTGTGGAATGAGTATCATGTGCTTTATCAATTATTGTTACGAAATTCTGAGCTATGAAATGTAGTAGTAGGTGATCTATGTTTGGTTCCTTTATATACATTCTACTATATGCTTGCATTTAGCACCAATAATTATATCTCACCTACAACAGTGCTCCCTGAACTACTTGACACAAGTACCAGTGAAAATTTTCAATATAAACCCAAAAAGTTTTTTGAATTTTGAGAGTTGAAGAACAAAATCATTGCTGGATACAAGAGAGTCCATAGCTGCAATACATAGCATTGCTATTATATTATCCCCATAGCCTTGTATATGTTATTGTTGGGCATCAACATAATTGTTAAATGATGGAGTATTTAAAGCGCCTCATGAATCAACACAAAAGTTCTCTAGTAGATCACAATACAGATTAGAAACCAAAATTGAATAGCAGACCTTTCTCAAGAGAGGTCTATGCCATTCTTTAGCAAGAACCGCTAAAAGATTTGCACAAAGGGTAGGAATTAGGACACAAAATCCTTTCACTTGGGACAGATTTAAAATGCATGAGGGCCATGTGAAAATTTCTTAATCTAACACATAAGAAACCCCTACTACAATATCTGGCTTACTATCTCCTACTTGTTCTTTACATTAACAAGTTATTTAATAATATAAACATCAAAGTAAACAAATTTGCATCCTTCACAGATATACAAATCAATAACTGAAATAAACCGAGACAACACAAGGGACACCGTTATTTTTGACAATCATCCCCAGAAAAACTCAATGCGGGAAAACCAGTGCAGCATATATGAGGGTTTTATTATTAAGCAGATTTCTGAATACAACTAGGGTGCCAGAAATGGCTCACCCTTTAAAGAATATCCTCAACAGCAATACCTCTATTCGAAGATAGATCTGTTGGCTAATCAGCAACCGGATGAACAATCCCACAGTGATTCTGGTTGTTCCTTGTGCTGGACAGTGAAAGTTGCTCCACGCACTCCTCTAGAACTGCGTCACCCTCTCTAGAACTGTGTCACCCTCTTTGGCTCTGTGTCAACCAATCAACTCTCAGTTTGTCCCACTGAATCACCTCAGCACAGCCTTTGAAGCTCTCTGCGTCCTCTACGTCAGCCACTACGGCCTCTACGTCAGCTTTTTGGGCCCTCTGCATCCTCTGTGCTAACTTCTTTAGCCTCTATGTCAACCCTTGTTGCCTCTGCGTCAACCCCCCTAGGCTTTGCGCTGCCTCTTCTGGCACTTTTTTGCCTCTCTGATATATATTCTTCAGCCTTGGATCGAAATCCCTTGTTGAACTACCCCTCACTGCAACTAATCACTCACTCAATTTACTCAGCAAACCTCGCCCTAGAAAATCGAATTTTTGATCTCTTTTGGTGTGTCTCCAACTGACCCTCAAGCCTCCTCTTATACTTTTCCTGTTGACGATTCAATGGCCGAGATTAAGTCCCTAATCAACAAATAAAATTAGATCTGGATTGATCCTCATCTCGTAGAACTTTCTCACCTATTTAATATTAATACACATTAATATTTTAATTTTCCCAAGTTTAGACTTAGGTTCTCATTAAAAATATTAATGATTTTAATATCTCTTCATCCGGGTGGAATTTATCCAAACGATTTCTGGATCTTGGAGTTCTCATGTGCCTTAGCCTCTCCACCAATTTTCATGGCTAGAGCACATTTGATGCTACCAAAAATCAACATTCCCTCTTAGCGAGGAATGTGCTCTAGTAATGCCTCACCATAAAAGCATCACATTGATCCTCTGCATTGGTACCTGTGCTGATGCTTGACCTGCTACCTCACATCCATTGCACTACTGCTTCCTGTACTGCTACCCATGACACTGCCACTGCCACTGCGATTACTACATCTATACTGTAGCTCCCTCTCAAAATGTTGCCCATAGCACTACCATTGCTAATTGTTGCACTGCAACTCAGTTACCGAGAAGTAAGTAACTAACTTCACCCAATCACTGACATCCTGGTCAGTTTGGAAGCCTCGTGATGTTGAAGCTACCTTTGCTGCTAGATTACTACATCTATACTGTAGCTCCCTCTCAAAATGTTGCCCATAGCACTACCACTGCTAATTGTTGCACTGCAACTCAGTTACCGAGAAGTAAGTAACTAACTTCACCCAATCACTAACATCTTGGTCAGTTTGGAAGCCTCGTGATGTTGAAGCTACCTTTGCTGCTATCCTGTGCTCCCTCTGTTGCCACTGCATTGCTGCAAACACCTTTGTTCCTCTTGCACTGCTACAACCTCCACTGCGCTGCCTCAAATTCCTGCACTCTAGCACTGCCTTGCCGCTCCATCACACCTTGCTCCACCCAACACCTGTCATCATGCTACTGTTGTTAAGGGCTCCCGTAGCCAGATGTGATCTAAGAGTTTGGGCACCTCAAGGATTCTACCCCTGCATGTAGTCCTCTCGACTACAACTCTATGTCTCCCCACCTCTTCTCTAGAGGTGCATGAGCACTCATGGCACAGTCGTCATCAGTCTCGACATCCTTCTCTGCCTTAGCTGGAGCTGCCTTTGAGTCGGAAGCTTCTCCTTTGCCTTTCTTCCTGGGGCACTGAGATGCATAATGTCCCAGCTCCCCACAATTGAATCACTTGACTTCGGAGATGTCCTTCTTTTTCCTCTTTTGAACCCCCTATTGTGCCACAAATGCTAGAGCCGCATCCTCCTACTCCTCTTTCTTGACTCGAACTTCCTTACCGCTACTTCCCACCTTGGTCAACCTCCTCATCTCTTCCTGTCAAAGCGTTGCCCACATCTCCTCCCAACTGGGGAGAGTTGCTCTGCCCAAAATGCTTTGGACAAATGTCTCCCAGTCCTCGAAGACTGCATTCAGAGCAGTCCTAACCATAAAATTTGGATCCGGTGTAGACCCCACGGAAGTAAGTTAGTCGCGAATTCCTTGAAACCTAAGAAGGAAGTGATTTATCTCCTCTCCTTTCTACATCTGATATGACCTCAAATGATTTTCCAATAACTTCTTCCGTTGCACAGAAGAGCCCTGGTATAAGGTGGTCAGCATCTCCCGTATCTCCCTTGCTGTGTTTTTCTTAGCAATATGTGGTATGACATGATCTTTAACCCTGTCTAGGATCATGCATTTTGCCTTTGCCTCGGCCTCCTCATACTTCTCATTAGCATTAAGGTCAATTGGGACAATTATGGTTTTCAAGGCATAGTCCTTGATGCGATGTTTATCCAGGATTGCCAGGATCCTGGCCTTCCAGATGACAAAATTACAAGACTTGTCCAATCTGTCTTGATCCCTCAATCCATTTACTGCCATCTCTGCTCCTCTTCTAAACTCCTCTGAGTCTCGACTTCCCTCTTGGAAATCCTCTAGCCAACTGTCGAACCACTCCTCTCCAATCCTCCTTTTCCACTGCAACCCGAATCTAGATTTCTTGTCTAGAAATCTGTCGAGGTAGTGCTTCCCTCTACCTTGGTTTTGTCTCCTTAGACACTGTTCTGCACTGATAGGTGCAACGTCCCACTAGCTCCTCAAATCAAAATCTGCACAAGTCCCTTAGCGTCGGCAACTGAGGAATCTGAGCCCTTTTGGCTCTGCGCAATCACAATGAGAGTTGGATTAGCTCCTCCTAGCCACAGCGTCAATCCTTCCTAGCTAAGAAAGATGACCGGGCACTGCGTAGGCTTGATATGCCTACCCTATGCCTCTGCGCTGGCCTGTGCTATTGACGCAACTACTGCGTGGGCTCCTCCAAGCTACTGCGTCTTCCCCTCCTGGCTTAGAATGTTGACGCAGGCACTGCGTGAGCCTCTGCGTCACTGCACAATCACAGTGAGAGTTGGATCAGCTCCCCCTGGCCACAGTGTCAATCCTTCCTGGCTAAGAAAGATGACTGGGCACTATGTAGGTCTGATCTGCAGCCCCATGCCTCTGCGCTAGTCTGGACTGTTGACGCAGCTACTGTGGGCTCCTCCAAGCTACTATGTCTTCCCCTCTTAGCTCAGAATGTTGACGCAAGCACTGCGTGAACTTCTGCATCAACTTCTCTGCACTGTGTCACTCTTCCTTTTGCATCTCTAGCTTTGGAACAACGCTATCTCTTAGGACAGTTGCTTCTCTGCTACAAACTCTCAGATTTTCCGACTGTTGTATTCAGAATCCTATGATCTACAATCCCTCTGATAACATGTGAAAAATTTTGAATCTAACACATCAGAAACCCTACTTCAATATCTGGCTTACTATCTTCTACTTGTTCTTTACATTAACAAGTTATTTAATAATATAAACATCGAAGTAAAGACAATTGTAGCCTTCACAGATATACAAATCAACAACTGAAATAAACTAAAACAACACAAGGGACGTTGTTATTTTTGGACAATCGTCCCCAGAAAAACCTAATGTAGGAAAATCAGTGCAACATATATGAGGGTTTTACTATTAAGCAGATTTACGAATACAACTAGGGTGCTAGAAATGGCTCACCCTTTAGAGAATATCCTCGGCAGAAATACCTCTATCCAGAGATAGATATTCTGACTAATCAACAATTGGATGAACAATCCCATAATGACTCTAGTTGTTCCTTGTGCTGGACAATGAAAGCTGCTCCACACACTCCTTTGGAACTGTAT
The DNA here is from genome assembly GCA_000404065.3 of Pinus taeda. Classification (NCBI taxonomy): domain Eukaryota; kingdom Viridiplantae; phylum Streptophyta; class Pinopsida; order Pinales; family Pinaceae; genus Pinus; species Pinus taeda. The sequence goes on from APFE031386957.1 coordinate 185,447, forward strand.
CACCCTCTCTGGCTCTGCGTCAGCCAATCAACTCTCAGTCTGTCCCGATGAATCACCTCAGCACAACCTCTGAAACTCTCTATGTCCTCTGCATCAACCACTATGGCCTCTGCGTCCTCTGCACTGGCCTCCTTAGCCTCTATGTTAACCCTCGCTGCCTCTGCGTCAGCCCCCCTAGGCTTTGTGCTGCCTCTTCCAACACTTCGTTGCCTCTCTGATATGTATTCTTCAACCTTGGATCAAAATCCCTTGCTGCACTACCCCTCGCTGCAACTAATCACTCACTCGATTTCCTTAGCAAACCTCTCCCTAGAAAATTGAATTCTTGATCTCTCTTGGTGTGTCTCCAACTGGCCCTCAAGCCTCCTCTTATACTTTTCATGTTGATGATTCAACGATCGAGATTAAGTCCCTAATCAACGGCTAAGATTAGATCTTGCTTGATCCTCGTCTCTTAGAACTTTCTCACCTATTTTATATTAATACACATTAATATTTTAATTTTTCTAAGTTTAGACTTAGGGTCTCATTAAAAATATTAATTATTTTAATATTTCTTCATCCGGGTGGAATTTCTCCAAACGATTTCTAGGTCTTGGAAACCTCATGTGCCTTAGCCTCTCCACCAATTTTCATGGCTAGAGCACATCCAATGTTACCAAAAATCAACAGAACACATTGAAATTCATTTTCAAACTAGATGAGCTGGACGAACTCCTTTCTAAGGTAGACCAGTGGGAGGGGAAGAAGTTGATATGGGCTTTGAAACCAATCATGCTAGCTTTAATACATCCCAAGTTCTTGGAGGAACATTGTGAAGGGGTCAAACTTCCAGTTGCATCTGTTGGAATTTCCAAATCTAACACGTTAGAAACCCTTCATGCACTTTACTGATTTATTCCTACCTACTTGTTCTGTTAATTAACAAGTTATTTACCATGTAAACACTGGAAATAAATAAAAATGCATGCTCAACACATTATAGATCATCAACTGAAGGAAATAGAAACAAGCACACAAGTGATACTGTTGTTTTTGGACTAATGTCCCAGAAAAAAACCATTGTGGGAAAACCGGTGCAACTATCTGAGGGTTTGATTTATTAAGTTGTTTCATAATACAATCTGGGTGCCAAATCCGGCTCACCCAATAGAGAAAAATCTCGACAGTAGCACCTCTCTACTCGGAAGCAAATATTTCGACTGAAACCCCGGATGAACACTCTAGCAGCTCCTTAACTCCAATCTGCCCCATGAAACCTCAGCGTCAGCCTCTCTCTGGCCCAATGTTAGCCCAACGTCACTTCGGCTTGGCCTGCTTCAGCCTCTGGAGGCATTGCACAACTCCTGGTTACCTCTGCATGAGCCTTCGTTGCCTCTACGTGAACCCTTGGCTGCTTCTGCGTCCCTCTCTCTGACTACTGTGTTGATCCTCTCGGCGCTATCTCTGCATCTTTGCTTCTGTATTCACTGCCCCTCAGTTGCAACTCTAATCACTCTCAACTTTCTCAGCAAACCCAGCTCCAGAAAGTTGAAATCTTGATCTCTTGGTGTGTTCTCCAAGTGACCCTCAAGCCTCCTCTTATACTTTTCTCGTTGACAAATCAACAACCAAATTAAGTCCCTAAACAACGACTAAGATTAGATCTAGCTTGATCCATGACTTTTGGACCATTCTAGCATAGTTTTATATTAATTCACATTAATATTTTAATTTCCCTAAGTTTAGACTTAGGGACTCCATTAAAAATATTAATTATTTTAATATCTCCCAAATTGTTTAGAATCTGCCCAAACCCTTTCTGGATATTGGAGATCTCATGTGCCTTAGCCTCTCCACCAATTTTCTTGGCTAGAGCACATCCAATGCTACCCCAAATCAACACTCCCTCTTAGCAAGTACTGTGCTCTAGTAATACTCCTCACTGAGCATCACTCTAATCATCTGGCATCGGTCCCTGTGCTGATGCTAGGCCTGCTACTCAACATCCTCTGCACTACTGCATCTTGTATTGCTACCCATGGCCCAACAACTACCATTGCTACATTTGTACTGCAACTTCCTCTACATTCGTGTTGTTGCCCATGGCCTTGCCACTGCCACCACTGCAACGCCTCTCATCATGTTGCATCGTGCTGCCCATAGCACTACCACTGCTAACTACTGCACTGCAACTCAATTACTAAGAAGTAAGTAATTGGTCTCCCAACTCTGACATCTTCGTTAGGCTAGGAACGCTCTTGATGTTGAAGCTCCCTCTATCACTGACAAGCACTCCCTCTTTGACCTCTACGTTGTTGCAACATTGCGCATCTCTCTGTGCATTCTTGCACTGGTGCAACACTCCCGTGCCTCTCGCACTATTACAACCTGCTAGCCTCGCGTTGTCTTGGGAATCCTGCATTGTAACTCCCTCTGTTGCTCCATCCGCATCTGTTTCTACTGACATCACCAGTACTACTACTCTTTGGGGCTGGGTACCTCGAGGATCCTGCCCTTCATCGCCTGTAGTCCCCCTAACTACTGCTCGATGTCTCCCCACTTCTTCTGAAGTGGCACATGAGCACTCATGGCACAATCATCGTTTGTCTCCACTTCCTTCTCTGCCCTTGTTGGCACTGCCTTGGTCTCGAAGGCCTCTCCCTTACTCTTCTTCCTTGGACACTGGGTCGCATAATGACCCAACTCTCCATAGTGGAAGCATTTGACCTTGGAGAGGTCCTCCTTCTTCCGTTTCTCCTGCTTTCCCTCAAATGCTAGGGCAACATCTTCCTCCTCCTCCTCCTTGATTCTGATCCCCTTGCCACTGCTTCCGGCCTTGCTCAGCCTTCTAATCTCTTCTTGGCGAGGAGCAGCCCACATTTCCTCCCAATCTGGAACGGTCGCCCTGCCCAGTATGCTTTGGACAAACACCTCCCAGTCTTTTGAGACTGTGTTTAGGGTTGTTCTCACCATCAATTCTGGATCTAGCGTTGCCCCTATGGAAGTCAATTGATCCTGGATCTCCTTCAATCAACTGAGGAACGAGTCAATCTATTCTCCCTTCTTCATCTAGTATGATCGCAGCTGATTTTCTAGTAGCATCTTCCTTTGCACGGAAGTATTCTAATACAACTTGGTCAGGGCCTTCCACATCTCTTGTGCCATGTTCTTTCCGAAAATATGTGGTACTATATGATCCTTGACCCCGTCAAGGATGATACTCTTAGCTCTCGCCACTACATCCTCGTACATGTCGTTATCAGTCGGGTCAACTGGGATAGCTATTGTCCTCAAGGTGAAGTGCTTGACACGATTCCTGTCTAGTACGAATAAGATTTTGGCCTTCCAGACTACAAAGTTTGAGGCTTTGTCCAGTCTGTCCTGGTCTCTTACTCCGTGTAGTGCCATTTCGCTGCTCCTCTACTTACCTCCCGGAAGTTCTTGGTATGACTCCCCTGAGCCTTGATTTCACTCCTGGAAACCCTTCTGATAATGTCAAGATGCCCCTTTCCAATCGTCTGTGCAATTGCAACACTGATCTAGATTCCTTGGCTAGAAACCCACCTCGGTAACAATTCCCTCTACCTTGGTCTTGCCCTATTAGGGACTTTTCTGACTATAGTACCCCACCAACTCCACTCTGCAACTTACCCACAACATCCTAAACCCCAACAAATTGAAGGTTAGAGCTCCTAGGCTCTGCACAATCCTGACACTAGCAAATCAGCCTCTTCAACCAACTGCGTCAGCCCTCCTAACCTCTGCGTGGCTTTGCGTGACCTTGCCTTTGCCTCCCTCTACCTTTACGCTGCCTCTTCCTGGCTCAATCTTGATGACGTGGGCACAACGTCACCCCTTCCTTGCTGCTACTCTGCTAGGAACAGCGTTTGTCAGTCGGGACAATTGTTTTCTGCTGCTATTGCTCTGTTCGGCTAATATCCTCAGTTCTCCTGTGATCTGCAACCATGCTCTAATACCATGTTGGAATATCTAACTCTGACACGTTAGAAACCCTTCATGCACTTTACTGATTTATTCCTACCTACTTGTTTTGTTAATTAACAAGTTATTTACCATGTAAATACTGGAAATAAATACAAATGCATGTTCAACACATTACAGATCATCAACTGAAGGAAATAGAAACAAGCACACAAGTGACACTATTGTTTTTGGACTAATGTCCTCGAAAAAACCCAATGCGGGAAAACCGGTGCAGCTATTTGAGGGTTTGATTTATTAAGCAGTTTCAAAATACAATCTGGGTGCCAAATCTAGCTCACCCAACAGAGAAAAATCTTGGCAGTAGCACCTCTCTAGTCGGAAGCAGATATTTCGGCTGAAACCCCAAATAAACACTTCGGCAACTCAACAGCTCCAATCTACCCCATGAAACCCCAATGTCAGCCTCCAGGGACTGCGTCAGCCTCTCTTTCGCCCAGCGTCAGCCCAACGTCACTCTGACTTGGCCTGCGTTAGCCTCTGGAGGCACTTCGTCAGCCCTCTAGCCCTCTGCATCGCCCACACTGGCCCTCTAAGGCATTGTACAACTCCTAGTTGCATCTGTGTGAGCCCTGGTTGCCTCTGCGTGAACCCTTGGCTGCGTCTGCATCCCTCTCTGGCTACTGCGCTGATCCTCCCAGTGCTATCTCTGCCTCTCTACTTCTGTATTCACTGCCCTTCAGCTGCAACTCTGATCACTCTCTCAACTTTCTCAATAAACCCAGCCCCAGAAAGTCGAAATCTGATCTCTTGGTGTGTTTTCCAAGCGACCCTCAAGCCTCCTCTTATACCTTTCTCGTTGACAAATCAACGATTGAGATTAAGTCCCTAATCAACAGCTAAGATTAAATATGGCTTGATCCATGACTCTTGGACCATTCTAACATAGTTTTATATTAATTCACATTAATATTTTAATTTCCCTAAGTTTAGACTTAGGAACTCCATTAAAAATATTAATTATTTTAATATCTCCCAAACTGTTTAGAATCTGCCCAAACACTTTTTGGGTATTGGAGATCTCATGTGCCTTAGCCTCTCCACCAATTTTCTTGGCTAGAGCACATCTGATGCTACCCCAAATCAACACCATCATGTCTTAGTAATATTATGAGGTTAATTGCACACATACCTCTTTTCAATGATAATGTTATGAGGAGAATTTTCAAGTTGATAGTAGAGACTTTTCAAGACTTGGATAACACTGTGGGTCTTACCTTTGGGCAAAAGCTCTGAATTTTGGAGGATATGGCCAAACTACGAACCTATGACATCATGTTTGATCTAGAGTATGATGACCTGATTCTTCAAATGGTCCAGTCCTTTTTCAGCATTATGCATCATCACCCTAACACGGTCAAAGCAAAACATGTTGTCCATTTTGTCTTCAGTTATGGGAGATCGTGATGCCATTTGCAGGTAGTTGCAGGCTAGATTGTTGACCATTTGGAAGAGAGAACAACCAGTTTCACTTAGTGCTTATGAACTGGACGAAAGGTTGGTTGAGCAAAACATGGGGTTGTTTAGGAGAAAATTGACTAGGGAGTAGTTGCTCAGATTTGGTGGATCATGCAGCAGGAATGAGCTAAGGGTCTTTGCTTCATTTGCAAGGGACCTTGGGGACTTGATCACTCATGCTTGAGTGACACTGAGGAAATGATAGAGGCAGAGCAGGGGAAGATTCCTTTTGACTCTCGAGGCGAGGATTCCTCTTTGGACAAGTCCATGGGTTCATTCGAGGATGCCTCTGAGGAGCATGGGTCAAGAATTATATTCTGGTGTGTATGGTGAGTAGTTAGTGGACTCGATGGGAGACACTTAGGATGGTGTGTCACCAATGATGAGTCAACAGGAGCAACATATGGCGGAGCATGAATCAACTGAGGAGGAGGATGTGCACACTCTTTGGGGGAGAGCCAGTGGGAGGTTCATATCGAGTCTGTGATGGACGAGGATGGCCAGCCACCCTTGGTGTTAGACATTGATGAGAAGTAGGCAGATGTACATACAACTAGCAGGGTGGCAATATTTGCAGACACTTGTCCTCCGAAGCTGATGGACATTGCCAGAGTAGTTTTGCAGGAGGCTAGTAGACGACAGGAGCTGTTGGAGATGGTGATGCATCCATCTTTGGGCCGACCCATTGATGAGGTGCAGGTAGATGCACAGGCAGCTGGCAGAGCTGTAGGACTTTCAAGGAGAAGCCCTCTCCATGAGTACATAGATAGGGCTTGCAACACAATTTGGCCACTTGTACCCATTACAGGGAGAGAGTTAAGGCTTTCTCGATGGATATTGTTGACTAACCAAGTGGGGTTGCATGAGTGGGGCACGATGCAACATAGGGGACTTATTGCATATACAAGTGCCTATGCATCCAATCCTTCCCACAGGATGGATTGACGAGAGATCATGAGTTGGTATACTTTTGATGGAGTATCAACCTTAGTCTGGGACACAGTGCAACAGTGGCGCTTAGATGAAAGGGTTGCTACATGTCTCAATGGGCAGTGGGAGGTGGACAAGCAGTTCATTAGTATCTCAATAGCACTAGCCCAATATCAACAAAGTGGGGTTGACCTCGACCTATGCCAAAGGTTGGATTGGAGAGAGTTGATGAGTTGGTATTTGCTTTATGGAGCAATAGCTATAGTTGGAGACAAAGTACAGTCTAAGCCATGGGGTTTGGGTGATGATTGGCCATGGTGGCACTGGGATCTAGGAGGATGGTGTTGATTTGTGATAGCATCAGATGTGCTCTAGCCATGAAAATTGGTGGAGAGGCTAAAGCACATGAGATCTCCAAGACCCAAAAATGGTTTGGGGAAATTCCACCCAGTTAGAGAGATATTAAAATAATTAATATTTTTAATGGGGTTCCTAAGTCTAAACTTAGGAAAATTAAAATACTAATGGGTATTAATATTAAATTGGGTGAGAAGGTTTTAAATGACATGGATCAAGCCAAATCTAATCTTAACCATTGATTAGAGACTTAATCTCAGTCGTTGAAGACTCAATAGGAAAAGTATAAGAGGGGGCTTGAGGGTCAATTGAAGATACACCGAGATTGATCAATGAGTTCGATTTTTTGGAGCAAGGTTTGCTGAGAAAATTCGAACAAGTGATTTGAGTTGCAGCGAGGGGCAGTGAGTACATAGTAGAGAGGTAGAGATAGTGTTAGAGGGCTAGTGCAGAGATTGAGGAGGCTACACAGAAGCAGCAGGAGCCACGCAGAGATAGCTAGAGACTGCACAGAGGCTGAGGGGCCTGCATGGGTGTTGCAGAAAGCTAGAGAGCTGACGCAAGGGGTTCCAAAGCTACGCAGAGTCTTGAAGCGCCGGAAGTTTTTCGTGGGGTAGACTAGTGCTAAGAAGCTGAATATCTACTTCCAAGAAGAGGTATTACTGTCGTATAGAAATCTCTGTTGGGTGACCCAGTTTGGCACCCTAGTTGTACTCAAGAAAGCTGCTTAATAATAATACCCTGAGAACTGTTGCACCAGTTTTCCCGCATTGGGTTTTTTTGGGGAAGATTGTCCAAAAATAACGGTGTCCCTTGTGTTTATGTCTATTATTTCAGTTGATGATCTGTATATGAGTTGAGACTGCATTTGTGTTTATTTTCAGTATTTATATGGTTAAATAACTTGTTAAGGAATAAACAAGTAAGCGAAATAAACCAAAATAATGCAGTAGGAATTTCTGACGTGTCAGACTTAGAAATTTCAACATGGTATCAAATCATTGCAAATCAGAGGAGGACTAAAGGCACCAGTGTAATCAGAAGTATTTGCAGCAGTAGCCATTGTCCCGAGAGACAAAGCTGCTCCAAAGCAGAAAGCAATAGAGAAGGAGCGACGCAGAGGGCCTGCGTCATTATTTTGAGCCAAAGAGAGGGCTATCACAGAGGTAGAGAGAAGCAAAAGAGGCTCACAAAGAGCCACATCATCCTACTCAGTCAGGTAGACGATGCAATTGGCCAGAGGAGCGCTCATCCTTTGTCGGATTGCGTAGAGCTGGAAGATTGTAACAACCCATTTTTTCATATCCGTCTTAGTTAAGTGATTTAATAATTAAATGGTATAATCTAATATAAGCTAAAATATAAAAGTTGTGTAAATAAATAATATAAGTTAAATTAATATGAATTAAATGCTGCAAATTAATATAAGTTAAATAACAAAAGAAGTATAAATAAATAATATCAGTTAAATACTATAAAGTTAAAACTTTATATAAAATAAATAAAAAAGAAAACTTTATAGTATATTATGTTAACCTTATATACAAAGTTAAGGTTCTTAAATAAATAAAAGATATACTAAAGAAATATCTGAGAGAGTCGGTGAACCCTTCTGAGCAGATCTTTTCAAACATTAACTAAAATCCCTGCGCAGTCGACAGCAGCCGCTGTCTGATAAATATCTTGGACTGCATGTGGGAGGTGTCGAGCAACGCTCCAGCGGTGGGAGGGAAGGTTGGGAGTCGATCACTGAACTCTGGGTATAAAACCACTGAGAGGGCCAAGGAGAAGGGGGCAGAAGAAGAAAACTAACGGAGAGGACAGAGGGAGACCGAAACCGAAACGAACTGATGCAGCTAGAATTGACCTGAGGTTCTGGGCACGGGGGTCAGTAAGTGAAGCTTACTGAATTGGCTGGGAGGAATTGGTTTCCCAGTAATCGATTCAGCTTCAGAGACCGAGAGCAGACAGCGATTTACTAGTCAGCAGTTCAGGTAAGTTTTCATTGTTTCAAGGTTTTGCATTTTCAGTTTTCAAATCAGGAAATTTAAATTTACAGTCGTTATACATGGTATCGGAGCTTCGTTCAAACCTTCGGGACCTCACAAGCCCTACGCATCCAAAAAAAAAAAAAAAACCAAGTTTTGTTCCCCTCGTTTCTGTTTTTTTTGGGCTAAAATTCTCGCTGTAATTACCTCTATTTGATATTTCTGCCCTGGGTGAAATTAAAAAAAAAAAATAGCCGTCATCGATTTGAGTTCTTCCCAAAGCCGTTCGTTTGAAATCTGCGATGCCAATCTAGAGTCTAGCAAAGAGATCCTTGATAAAAAAAAATACCACATCTTCTCGCCCAGCACCCCGTCCGTGCATCGAAAGCAGTATTGCATTTGAGTGTCTCAATACCCCGCTCTCTGTCAAAAGATCCAGGTCATACAAATGCAAGTTCAGTTTAGCGACCACAGTCCAGATCGCTTTGCATCAGAAGCTTCCCGCTGTATGACTCCTCGCTGCATTGCTTGGCCAAATCTCTAGTCGAGCAACGCACGTCGGGCAGGAGTCCCATCGAAGTTTCATAAAAAACGTGGACGGCAGGATTCAAACCTGCGCGGGCAAAGCCCACATGAATTCTGGTCATGCCCGATAACCATTCCGGCACGTCCACCGCCGGAATCACCCTCCCGAGTCGGTATTAAACCACGTCGGGCCTTAACCATAAAAACTAATATACAATAGATGGAACCAAATATGGCCCTAGCCACTTGGTTACAAAATTTTTAAATATATTTGAATTCATCTCCATCTCTTTCAATTACAAAAGTTGTTAATTTAACCGTCAAACTCCAGATCAGAAGATTGCGTGCTTTATTCTTCGTTGCATTTCCTCTCATCTCTGTTTTACGAATGCAAATAAATTATGTATCTGTAATTTGCATATTTTGAGTATTACGTATTTAAAAATATATATTTTTATGAAACTTTCATATATGCAGAACTTCAACACACGATTTTTTTAGTAGGTCGAAGTCAATACCGACATCAAAAGAAATCTTAAAGTACAACTTCATATGAAACTTAAAGTAGAACTTCATAGGAAACTTAATATATGGAGAATTTCAAGATGCAATTTATTAAGTATGCCGACTCAATCAATCTTCCCCATTAAACTAATTTAAATTTAAATTTTATACTACTAAATTTTATTTTTAAAAAAAAAAATATATATATATATATAAAACCAGTTAATATAAATAAGTTAAAATGCACTAACAAAATCAAATCTTCCACATGCACCCATAATAATAGACTAGCTAACTTCATGGGTTTTGCTTACCGCATTTGGGATTTTTTTTGTGACTTGTCTTCCAAATTTTGGTCACTAGCAATTTGGGGATACTAAAATATCAATTTTATGATTTAGCATAACACATAGGGTGAGATATTTTTGACATGGAGTTAGAGATGGTGTACTTTTCTGATAAAAAAAACTTAATAAATAAATAATGAATTTACCAATTTTGATTCCCAGCCGTTTCTGTATAATTCCGCTGTCTCTACCTTTCTATTACTGGATTAGCAACAATTCAAACAAAATTATTAATAAAATTTCACAATTTAGTTTTAAATGGTATTCTTAAATTTCTATTAAAAATACATAAACACATAATAGTTAGACTGTGCTTTTTTTTCTTATATTTTGTCATTTTCCAGTATATTTTCTGGCCAATTATGAAATGCACCCTTAAAAGTGATTTAAATTTCAATGCCAGTGTAGAAAATATTTGTAATGCATGTGCATCTGCTGTATTACCCAGTGAGAAAAATCACGATCCTTGATAAACTTTGACATGACAAGATTATTATAGCATGACCGTGCGTAAGAGTACAATATACTGAAATGCAGCTAAGTCAAGCAGATTCTGGAGTAGAATCCATATGTACAACTTAAACTCTTTGAATCTTGTATGCGTGCTTTTCATAGGGAAGTATAGTTCCGAGTAAACGCTGGAAAATGCATCTGATCGTTTGAAATTTCATGCAAAATTAGGAGAACTGAAGGAATTACTTGATCCTTCTAGAGAACTGTTGAATGATTGAAAAGCTATCTGCGGGAGAGCACAACTTGCATGTTTTCTATCAACCCTCTTGTCTTTTGGATCGTCTTTAAATAAATCACTAAAGCATAAACTGAAGATGGCTTGGATCCTTAAAGATGGAATAAGATAAAATGTTTTTTTCATGAGGGAGGAGTCCCACCTGATACCTCAATCAACAACAAATAACTCTAGTGTCTTATGTGGGGGGAGAGTTAATTCTTGGGCTGTCCCACTGTTTTATGTATACTAACGCATCATAAAACTAAAACAACAAATAAAACTAAACCAAATAATGTGAGACATAGTACATAACCACTCATACTGTATTCATAAGGAATTATGGTGTTATTTATTAATTTAGACTCCTGGTTAAAGGTTCTTGGACCAGATTAGTTGGTACCCTTGTTATCCTCTATAGCTTTTGCAGTCTGATATAACAGGACAGCAACTCTAAATGACCACCCAAGGAGTGCTAAAGCACTCCTATATTTAGGTATAGGGGTGGAAAGTTGGGAGATGGAATATAAAACCCTTTGGGACCCAAATCCCAACTTATAACAACAGAAAAATAACAAATTTCAGCCAGCTTGAAATTGTATTTGCCATGGATTTGGGATCAAGTCCCTGATAATTATGCAAAATGGAAACGTAGATACAAGTAAAGTCTTTCACAAATTACCTAAATAAAACAGTTTCTTAGAGTTTTACATGTTATGGACAGCATGCATATGGTGTGAAGGCTTTTCAACTCTTTACAAAGTCTAGCCACAGAAGGTAATTAAATTGCAGTATCCAGTGGTCTTACACCATGTGCGCTCAGAGGTCTTTATTGAAGGCATTCTAATTGATGGACTGCAGGGCTAACAGAGTAACCCAATAGCACAATCTAATGAGGACATAGCAGTGTTGTCTCCTTCATGTATAAGACTAATGATTTTCCCCTAATTATGACAGAAACTTATCATATGAGTGGTGTCCTAGGTGGTTCTCAATGTTCACAAGGGCAGGGTTGACAAAGTGGCCCAGTACAGCGGCCAATGTTTTAGAAACAATCCATGTATACTATTCTAATGTCGCTTCTCACTATGTACCTAATAAAACTAAACATCAAAAATCACAAGGACACTAAGAGCCTTTTTCAAGCTTTTACTAAGAACAAGAGAATGATCCAGAGGTTTAGCCAGAATATATGTTGCATAAGCATGTCATTGATAATTTGATCTTAGCTCCCTCAATGAGTGAAGGCTTGAAACAGATGCATGCAATCTCATAAATTAAAGAGCCTCATTGCCAGCTATTGCATTCCCTTGTGTTTCAGTGTTCTTTCTCCGGAATAGCAAAATTACATATTCAAAGGTCCTCAAAATTTCATTATGTTGTTTATCTTCACTTAAATGGAAACAAATACAAGGTCATGCCTCATAATCCGTAGGCAGGCAGACAAAGATTGGAGTGCTGGAACATGAGCCTATGATTAATCGGGGAAGTTTTATTCCCGATCCACAGGCCGTCCACCTCCCCAAGCTGTCTGAGGTAAAAGCCTGATTGCAGATTTTGTATGCAAAACCCTCTCATTGTTGCAACCCCCCTCTGCATATTAACAGGGATGTTTTAGGATCTATACCAGTGTTACTTGGGAGCGGGAGCGGGAGCGACCATTTTCAGAAGCTCCCGGTTTGGGAGCGAATCCCGGAGCGATTTTTTAAAAATATATATATTTTTTATATTTTTTTATTTTGATACATATATGTCAACAAAACATGTAGAATTATGAATTAGATATAAAAAACATAAAAAACATAGATTGAACCATATCACATCAATCATCTAGAAATCATAATCGTCATCAACCTTAGTAAAATAATAAATTAAAATAGCATTCAATTCAATAACATTTATCATCATTGATCACCAAAGTAACAAGTTGTACTTGTAAGCCAAGTTTAACCATTACAAGAAGTAATATCGAAGATATTTCTAAGTCCTAACTTCTAACTGTTAACATGGTATGAAATGTTAAAAATTTATAAAATGAAACATGAATAATGAGATGAAATGAAACAACTTTAGTGTTTCACAAAGCATCATATTCATAATTCACAATCATTACCAATGAGTTATAATTGCCAAGGCCCAACTTCAAACTTCAAATTTTCATTGTCACAGTGATATATTGTTTACAAAAAATATCATTATGATATGAAAAAGTCAAGAGTCAAGAGTCAAGGACTCAAAA